>SJYV01051804.1:35376-82700 GCA_006410875.1 Neotragus pygmaeus
GATGGGGGGGGGGGGTGGGGGGGAGGGGAGTTAGGGATTGGGAACACATGTACACCCGTGGTGAATTCATGTTGATGTGTGGCAAAACCAATACAATATTGTAAAGTAAAAAATATATATAATAATAAACAAAATTTAAAAACAAACAAACAAAAAACCAAACACAATAAACATTGTGTTTGAACATTCTTTGGCATTGACCTTTCTTTGGGATTGGAATGACAAATGAACTTTTCCAGTCCTGTAGCCACTGTATAGTTTTCCAAATTTGCTGGCATATTGAGTGCAGCACTTTCACAGCATCATCTTTTAGGATTTTAACTAACTCAGCTGGAATTCCATCACCTCTACTATGTTCATTGACTTTACACTCTGTGGTGTCTGACTGTAGGTCAGTGACCACACCATCATGGATATCCAGCCCATTAAAATCTTTTTTTGTACAGTTCTGTACAGTTCTTCTTGCCACCTCTTCTTAATTTCTTCTGCTTCTGTTAGGTCCACACCATCTATCTATTATTGTGCCCATATTTGGATGAAATGTTCCTTTATTATCTCTAATTTTCTTGCCTAGATCTCTAGTCTTTCCCATTCTATTGTTTTTCTCTCTTTCTTTGCATTGTTCACTTAAGAAGGCTTTCTTATATCTCCTTGTTATTATTTGGAACTCTGCATCCAGTTCGGTATATCTTTTACTTTCTCCTTTGCTTGTAGCTTCTTTTCTTTTCTCAGCTGTTTGTACAGCCTTCTCAGAAAAACATTTTGCTGTCCTGCATTTCTTTTTTTTTTTGAAATAGTATTGGTCACCACCTCTTGTACAATGTTATGAGCCTCTGTCCATAGTTTTTCAGGTACTCTGTCTCTCAGATCTAGTATGTCCATCTGTCTATGATCTTTGTTGTGATATTTATACTTTTGTTTATGGAGTTAGGAAAGGAACAAGATTCATTTTGCCTAGGGATATTTGTTTGTTCCAGCACAATTTGCTGATAAAATCATTAATTTACAACTGAATTATCTTTGCAGTCTTATTAAGATTTGATTGACCATGTAAGATGGATCTATTTCTGCCCCCTCCTTTCTTTCAGTTAATCTATATGCCTATATTTTCTTTTTTTTGCCAAGGTATTTTGTTTACTGTAGTTTTAGAATAAGCCTTGAAATCAGAGGGCATATGTGCTTCTTCTTTCTTTCTTTCTTTCAAAATTTAGCCCTTCTGTGCTCTCTGTGTTCCCAAATACATTCAAAAATACATTTGTATGTTTCTAAAAAATATTGTTTGGTAAGATTGCATTAAATCCATACATGAATTTGGAAGAGAGATAACTGATATTATAAAAATACTGATTTTTCTACTTCATTAATATTGTACATCTTACCATTTATTTAGTCTTATTTTATTTTCTTCAGTAATATCCCATAGTTTTCAGGATATATGTCTCCCAAATAATATGTTAAATTAACCCAGGTGTTGCTGGCTATTGATATTAGAGTAAATTGCTTTACTTACTTTTAAAATTTTTTGTAAATGTTAATTTTTTAAAAAATTAGCGCTGTTTTACATTTATAACATTATTGCAACGATTATACAGTGAATTCCTATATACTCCTCATTCCATTTTCTTAATTTAACATCTTCCATTACTATAGTACAATAGTCACAATTAATGAGCCACAAGTGCTGATACATAATTACATTAAATTATTATTAACTACTTTAAAAGTATATACATTATTCTGATTGTCCTAGTTTTTTTCCCGATATCTTTTTTTTCTTCAGAATCACACCCATGATACCACATTAAATTTAGTAGTACAGCTGACCCTTGAACAACATGAATTTGAGGTCTGGGGGCCAACATATACGCAGATTTCTTTCACTAACTATATACCACAGTACTACATGGTTAGTAGTACTGTAAAATCCATACTTTACAGTATGGATACTATAAAATCCATAACCATGGATATGGAAGAATGGCGTGGGAGGGATATGGAGGGCTGACAATAAATTATATGAGCATTTTTAAAATGAGTGGAGAGTTGGCATCCCTAACCCCTTTGTTGTTCAAGGGTCATCTATAATGTATTCTTAGGTTGCTTTGATTGTTAAAGTTTGACATTCCTCATTTTTTATGTACTTGAAAGTTTTGAGAAATACTGCTAAGGGATCTTGTAGAATGTTCCTGAGTTGGAATTTGCCTCATGGCTTTCAAATGTGTCTCAGAGAGGAAACCACAGGCATAAAGTGCCATGGTCTTCACATTATATTGGAGTATATATTATCAGTATGCCTCAGTATGTCACATACTCTTTATGTTAACCTTGATCTTCTGGCTAGAAGTAGTGTTTGTCAGTCTTCACTGTAAAGTTACTCTTTTTTCCTCCCTCTCATTTCATAGTATTGTTTCAGTTCAGTTCAGTCGCTCAATCGTGTCCAACTCTTTGCGACCCCATGAATCTCAGCATGCCAGGCCTCCCTGTTCATTACCATCTCTCAGAGTTCACTCAGACTAACGTCCATCGAGTCCATGATGCCATCCAGCAATCTCATCCTCAGTTATCNACTGGAGTGGGTTGCCATTGTCTTCTCTGAGATAATTGTATAGTGTTACACTATTTATTTATGAATGAATGGCATGTTGAATATCCTAGTTATCTTCTGCTCTGGCTCTAAATCTTAAGAATGGATGCACAATAGGATTTTCTTGCTGGAACTGAGAGTAACTAAGGTAGGCCTGTTGGAAGATTCTACAATTTGGAATAAAATAGACAATAAAGAATAGGTCGCAAAGAGTCAGACACGACTGAGTGACTGAACTGAACTGAAGGTATTTGCAAAGAAGGAGAATCTTAACTCAAGCCCAGAAAAGTTCAGCTAAGAGAACCTTACCAAGTTAGATGGCCAGATGTGGTAGACATGGACAGGCACTGCCCAGTTTCTGTTTCAAGGAAGTGCTTGATGTCCACCAGCAGGGAGGGCAGGAGCACATGGCCTCCAGTTGGCAGCTTCTTCATGCCAGCCTCAGCTGCAGAGAGTCAGCTCCATGAAAGTCAAATGGAGATGCTATAAAAGTCAGGTGGACATACAAATGTCAGATGGAGACATAAAAGTCCAGTCATTTCAACAGGCAACGCCTAAGAGCTCCCTACCATATTGGCTGAGGCTTTGTCAATCCTGACTTGCAGTTTGATTTCTTTTGCCAATCCGGCTTCTTCCATTCACAGGTGTTGATTTCCAATAAAGAACTTGCACCTTAAATTTGATCTCAGTGTCTGCTTCTGGAGAGATTATTTGTACACTAGAAAGATCTTTTCCTAGCTTATGATTGGGATAGCAAATCAATGTAAAGTTTATTTTCCCTCAAGTCATTATGAAATATGAGAATATATATAATGATTAAAACAATTAGTTTCTGTGATACTTTCTGATAATAAAACCAAAGTAAATGAAATGAAATACAAATAAGGATGACTCAATTATTTTCTTGAGGAGAGCATGTTAGTATAGGAGTCCTAAATGTTAATATTATGGCACATCATAGAGTATTATCCAGTCAGTATTTATCATGCAATGGTGTTTATTAAGTAGTAGTAGTTTTAATGTCANTATATAATGATTAAAACAATTAGTTTCTGTGATACTTTCTGATAATAAAACCAAAGTAAATGAAATGAAATACAAATAAGGATGACTCAATTATTTTCTTGAGGAGAGCATGTTAGTATAGGAGTCCTAAATGTCAATATTATGGCACATCATAGAGTATTATCCAGTCAGTATTTATCATGCAATGGTGTTTATTAAGTAGTAGTAGTTTTAATGTCAAAAATGTTTTCAACATTTTAGGAAATAAATGAAATTAAAACATCCAATACAATGTTATTTATTGTTACTATACACGATAAAAATATATAATGTGATTTTATTTAGGTTAAAAGCATTGCACATAGAGGGAGGTATGCCAAAATTTAAAAATGTATACTTTTATTTCTTAATGGTAGTAATATTTGTTTCCTTCATGTTATAGCTTTGTGTTTGTCTTTCAAAAAATGAGCATATAAACATTAGGAGTTTACTATTAAGTGATTGGATATTTGCTCTTATAGTGCTTGTTTTCCAATCAAGGAGAAAGGGCATGTAGTAAATTAATGCTATTGTCTCACAAGTTACACTAGGCGTTCTATTTCTAGTAATCCATATAACTTCAGATCTCATTTGTTATTTTGGCTGCTATATTATTTCACATTAATTAAAAAGCCAATTTAAAGTTTGTTCCTACAAAGCCACAGTTCCTCTATAGACAATTTATTCGATGAGGTATTTGAAACTAAGGACAGAATGTGTCATGTCTTCGTATTTTAGATTCACTACCAGTTTTCAGGCTGTTAAAATCTGTTTATATCTAGATTCGATCTTCCTTTCTTCAAGATATATGTCATCTGAAAATTGAATCACTTTCCATCAATACCCACTCTAAACTTTTGTCAAAAATGTCTTACTGAATAAGACTTAGAAATTGCCATAAATTTACCTCAGGTTTACAGAGGCCAATTAGTTAGTACTTTCTGAATTAGGTTCTTCAACATGTTAGCTGTCTGTTCAAATGCAAAACTTTCCATTTTGTAGTTCTTAAACTTGTTCCATAAATATAGTGAGAGACTAAATAGAACAAAAAAGGGGAAAAGTTTATTGTATGATGGAACAGTCTGTCAAGGGATTTAGACAGGATGAATGACAATATTGTACCTTGAAGTATGATATATGAGAGATTTATCAGTATTTTCAATATCTAAATTGTCACATAAACCATGGACCATAAGCAATGGGTGAATATGAATAAAGGAAGGAATGAATGAACCTTGTATTTAGGTTGATTAATTGATTCATGACAAATAAATGTAAATGCACCAAAACAAACAAAAAAGAATATTTAACCAGAAGGCTTTTCCTCCACTTTTTCGCTTTTGAATTTTGAGTCAGGTTTGTAGGGTAAGAAAAGAAATCTTTTACATTTATCTGTGCCCAACAGATCTTGTCTCCTTTTTTATTATCTCATTTTTTTAAATTTTAAATGTTTCCATGCTTTCTAGTCTTTAAAATTATGATTACTAAGATCACTTAAGTACTGTCCTTCCTGAATTTAGAAGCATGGCCAAATTATTGTTATTCTATGAGATCTCCTAACAATATCTGATTCATTTTAGAGGTAAATGCTTTCTTATTTTCAGACTTACTTGGACATATTATGCATGCATAAGCACCAAAGCAATTTTATTTTTCTTATTTGAATTCCTTTTATTTTCCCCTACCTCCCAGGGCTCCGCGTGGTCTCTGCTTTTAACATAATCACAGAAGACAGTAGATCTTTTTAATCTATTGTCTAAAATAGTCTTCCCACTGTTCCATACTTATTGATTCTTGTACTTTAAAAATCTCTTTTAGAAATCAACGTTTTGAGCTTGGCATAGTCTTAATTTGAGTATTAAAATATACCCTTATTTCTATTTCTTTTTCTTTGACTTAATTTGCTTTATTGAACTAAATTTATGAAAAGAAAAAGTAAAACATTTTCTCTGAGACATTTTTCTTGAAGAGTTTGCATTATTGTATTCAAATCATGGCAAAAAGTGTCCAATAAAACCTGGACTTTATGTTACCTAGTGTTTAATATATTTGGGATTAGAAGGACATCATCTAAAACTCTCAAATTTATTGGTCTATATTCTTTTTTTTTTCTTGTCTTTCTGCCCCACCATTCCCAGAATACGAGTTCTTGGTTGGTTCTCTTTCCAAGCATGACACCTTATCTTTGAAATGTCTTCTCTTCTACTTTGCCCACTCTCTTTCTTTAATTGACTTTAAATATTGTTTCAAATCTCTCTTCCACTGATACATTTACTATGGTTAGCCATAGGTGTTTCTTTCTAACATCTTATGTGTATTTACATCTAATTCTAAGTAGTGTGATTTGAATATATTCACTTGCTTCCTTTGTTTTCACAATTTTTTGTTTTACTCTGGTTGTAATAAAACCCCCTCTTCTCTGATAAAATATTAAATGTTCTCTCTTATAGGAAGTTTTCCTATTTCCACCAGGCACAATTAATTATTTTATCTTAAAAATGATATTTTTATATATTTCCTGCATAATAGGAGGCATTCTAAATGCTGTTTAATATTAAATAATTGCTAGTTTCTTAGTAAGAGATTAGTATATATGTAAGTAATCATTGAAATTAAAGCCTTTTCTTCACTGTTCTTTTACTATAGACCTTTGGACAAGAAAGTGGTTGAAATTGTTATTCACTTAAAATATGAACTGTAGTTATCTTGAGATGCTTTTATTTCCAAAGACTAGCAAATTATCCACCAAATAACAGTGCTCAATAAATATTGTTGAATTAAATCTGTCAAATAAAATTTAAATATCATTGCTCACCTGAGACTAGTTATGTAAAAATAAATTTTAAGAAGCAGGTAAAATACATGAGCACATTCTATGTGTTCTGGTGATCCTGAGAAAATTATAAAATTGAAATGGAGTTAAACAATTTACTTAAACAAAAGAAAACATTTTAATCTGCCATAATATTACTTATTTTCTGTTTTATTTGTGTATTGTTTTTCTTTTATTCCACTATTTCCTCTTTATTCATTTCCTCTGAGTTATTTGTTTTTTTTTTTCAATATGGCCATATTTTTATTGTTTTATATGTGATTCTAGCATAATAAATGCTAGCTGAATGTATTTAATGGCTAAGAATACTAGAACAGACTTTGATCAAAAACACTGCAGTGATCACCGAATATTTTACAGTATAATTATAGCTAATACTGATATATGGTACTTCCTCTGTAACAAGGCTTAATTCTTTCACATACTCTTTACTCCTCACATGGTAGCCATTTTGATTAATCTATATTTTTCAAATTTTATTTTATCTTCACCAAAGCACTTAATATAAGATATTTCCTCTTAAGAAAATGAAGTACACAATGTACTCTTGTTGACTATACACATAAAGTTATACAGTAGATCTCTGGAGCTCTAGTAATTTGGCTACTTTTGATACCTTAAATGGGTAGTATCATGCAATGTTGGTCTTTTGGTAACTGACTTATTTCACTTAGAATAATTTTCTCCAGGCTCATTCATTCTGCCACATATGGTAGAAGTCCTTCTTTTCAAGTCTGAGTAGTGTTCCACAGTATGTATATTCCATATTTTCTTAATTCATTTATACATAGACAGACATGTAAGTTGTTTCCACATCTTGGCTGTTGTGAAAATTGCTGCAGTAAACCCTGGAATTCTAATATCTCTCTGAGATCCTGATTTTAATACTTTAGAATATATACCCAGAAATGGGAATGGTGGATCATATCCTAGTTCTATTTTTAATTTTTTAAAAAACTTCCTTGCTTTTTCCACTGTGGCTGTACCACTCTACACTCACTCCTACTTTGTGCAAGAGGTCTGATTTCTCTATATCCTTGCCAACATGTATCTTTTCTTGTTGTTGTCATTGTCAATAGCCTTCCTGACTGGTNCATTTGAAAAGACCCTGATGCTGGGGAAGATTGAGGGCAGGAGGAGAAGGGGACGACAGAGGATGAGATAGTTGGATGGCATCATTGGCTCAATGGACATGGGTTTGAGTGGACTCCAGGAGTTGGTGATGGACAGGGAGGCCTGGTGTGCTATGGTTCATGGGGTCACAAAGAGTCGGACATGACTGAGTGAATGAACTGAACTGACACAATATTTGTTTTTCTCTTTTTCATTTGTTTCACTTGGTATGACAGTCTCTAGGTTTATCCACGCCTCTGCAAGTGACATTATTTTGTTACTTTTTATGACTGAGTAATATTCCCTTGTGTAAGTGTATCATATCTTCTTTATTCATTCCTCTGCTAGTGGACATTTAGGTTTATTCCACGTCCTGGCTATTGTATAAGTGCTGTAATGAGTATCAGGATGCATGAATACTTTCAAATTATGGTTTTCTTTATTTATTTGCCTAGGATTGGGAATTTTGGGTCATATGGTAGCTCTATTTTTAGTTTTTAAAAGTAATTTCATGCTGTTTTTCATAGCGATTGTACCAATTTACATTCACACCAGAAGTATAGCAGGGTTCCCTTTTTTGTCCATGGTCTTTTGTCCATTTTTTAATTGGGTTGTAGACAGTAAAACCTCTGCCTACAATGTGGGAGACCTGGATTCAATCCCTGGGTCAAGAAAATCTCCTGTAGAAGGAAACGGAAACCCACTCCAGTAAGTATTCTTGCCTGAGAAATCCCACGGACAGACAAGCCTGATAGGCTACAGCCCATTGGNAGACAGTAAAGCCTCTGCCTACAATGTGGGAGACCTGGATTCAATCCCTGGGTCAAGAAAATCTCCTGTAGAAGGAAACGGAAACCCACTCCAGTAAGTATTCTTGCCTGAGAAATCCCATGGACAGACAAGCCTGATAGGCTACAGCCCATTGGGTAGCAAAGAGTTGGACACGACTGAATGACTTCACTTTCACTGTTTTGGTATTGACCTGCATGAGAAATTTGCATATTTTGGAGATTGAGCCCTTGTCAGTTGCTTCATTTACAAATATTTTCTCTCATTCTGAAGGTTGTCTTTTCATTTTTTTATGGTTTCCTTTGGTTTGCAAAAGCTTTTAATTAGGTCCCATTTATTTATTTATTATTTTTTTTTACTATAAGTAGTAGATTAAAAAATATCTTGCTGTGATTTATGTCAGAGTGTTTGCCTACATTTTCCTCTAAGAGTTTTATAGCATCTGGACTTACATTTAGGTCTTTAATCAATTTTGAGTTTATTTTATGTATGATGTTAGCAAGTGTTTTAATGAAATTCTTTTACATGCAGCTCTCCAGTTTTTCCAGCACCAATTATTGAAGAAACTCTCTTTTCTCCATTATGTATTCTTGCCTCCTTTGTCAAAGATTGGGTGGACATAGGTGCATGGGTTTCTCTCTGGACTTTATCATGTTCAATTGATCTATATTTCTGTTTTTGTACCAGTACCATGCTATTTTGATTATTATTGTTTTGCACTATAGTCTGAATTGAGAGAGCCTGATCCTCCAACTCCATTCTTCTTTCTCAAGATTACTTTGCTATTTAGTGTCTTTTGTGTTTCCATATAAAATGTAATTTTTTTGTTGTTGTTCTGTGAAAAATGCTTTGATAATTTGACAGGAATTGCACTGAATCTGTAGAGTGCTTTGGGTAGTAGAGTCATTTTCACAATATTGATTCTTCTAATCCAAGAACATGGTGTATCTCTTCATCTATTTGTGTTGTCTTTTATTTCTTTCATCAGGATCTTACAGTTTTCTGAGTACAAGTATGTTGCCTCCTTAGGTAGACTTATTCCTACATATTTTATTCTTTTTTTTTTTGTGGTGGTAAATAGAATTGTTTCCTTAATCTTTTTGCCTGATATTTTACTGTTAGTATATAGACATTGCAAGATTTCTGTGTATTAATTTTGTATCCTGCAACTCTACCAAATTCATTGATGGGTTTTAGCAGTTCTCTGGCTGCATTTTTAGGATTTTCCATGAATACTATGTCATCTGCAAACAGTGACAGTTTTACTTCTTCTTTTTCAATCTGGATTCCTTTTATTTCTTTATCATCTCTGATTGCTGTGGCTAGGACTTCCAAAACTATGTTGAATAAGAATGGTGAGAGTGAACTTCCTTGTCTTGCTCCTGATCTTAGGGGAAATGTTTTCAGTTTTTCACCATAGAGTATGATGTTAGCTGTAAGTTTGTGGTATATGGCCTTTATTTTGATGAAGCAAGTTTCCTAAAGGCCCACTTTCTGGAGAGTCTTTATCATAAATGTGTATTGAAGTTCGTCAAAAGCTCTTTCTAAATCTATTGAGATGATCATACAGCTTTTATTCTTCAATTTGTTAATGTAGTATATAACATTGATTGACTTGTATATATTGACTCATTGCATCCCTGGTTCTTTCATCTTCTTTAATTCCTGAAATATTAAATGTTTTTTTCATTTATTTCAGAGGGGTTTATAATCATTTGGGGAACATTTTTATGATTGATGCTTTGACATTTTGTTGAATAATCCCAGCATCTATGTCACCTCAGTATCGACATCTATTAATTACATTTCTTTCATGATTTAGATTTTCTGATTCTTGGAGTAATGGGTAATTTGGGGTTGTATCTTGGACATTTTGAGTGTTATGTCATTAACAAAAGAGTCTGATTCACATTTTAATCTCTTTTTTTCCCTGATATTCATCATTTTAAAGTTCAAAATATACCACCTAACCTAGTTAGTGGGATGTGTTTGAAATGTCAGCTTAGTTTTCAAGACCTTTGGAGCACTGTTCTGATCTCTTCCACACGTATTCTACCTAGAGGCTAATCTAGAACCCAAGTGGGATTCCTTTCATTCTATTATCAAATGTTTTGCTCTTTTGTTCTGTTTCCTTTCATGTGTGGATTACTCTGAGGGTATGCCCAGAACTTGACCTGAAGACTAAAAATATCCTTCTCTTTAATTTCATTTACCCTGGAATTTTCCCACTCCTTCATTTTGTTTTTCAGCGGGGGAGGAGGGAAGTGCAGTGTCTCATTTTTTTCGGGGAAAGAAAGGTGAACAGAGCTCTGCCTACCACCTCTGTATCTGCAGTGACTGATGGGGGAAAGGACATAGCTGACTCATTACTGCAGGATATGAGTAGATGACTGGTCTCTTCTCCCAGTCTTTGTGGTATTAGGAGTGGTGTTCCCACTTTATTGCAGGGCAGAGATGAAAGGTAAGTCTTTATCTATAGTTACTGTGATCAGGGTAGTCACATCAACTTGTTATTACAGGGCAGGGATAGAAGACAGGGCTCTGTTCAAATGGCTCTGCACTCAATAGGAGGGGAGAGTCTTGCAACTTTTCAATACAGTGTTCACCTGAGATAAACTCAAAATATTTCGCTTCTCCTAGACCACCATTTACCTTGTCATGTACAAAAAAAGGTCTTAATGACCTGGATAACCATGATGGTGTGATCACTCACCTAGCACCAGACATCCTGGAGTGTGAAGTGGGACTTAGGAAGCATTAGTATGAACAAAGCTGATGGAGGTGATGGAATTCCAGCTGAATTATTTCAAATCCTAAAAGATGATGCTGTGAAAATGCTGCACTCAATATGCCAGCAAATGTGGAAGATAACAGCACTGACCAAAGGACTGGAAAAGGTCAGTTTTCATTCAAACCCAAAGAAGGGCAAAGCCAAAAAATGTTTCAACTATCATATAACTGTCCTCATTTCACATGCTAGTAAGATTATGCTCAAAATCCTTCAAGTTAGGCTTCATCAGTCTGTGAACCAAGAACTTCCAGATATTCAAGCTGGGTTTAGAGAAGCCAGAGAAACCCTGGAAATCAAATTGACAACATTCATTGGATCGTGGAGAAAGCAAGGGAATTCCAGAGAAACATCTACTTCTGCTTTACTGACTATGCTATAGCCTTTGATTGAGTGGATTACAATAAACTGTGGAAACTTCTTGAAGAGATAAGAATAACAGGCCACCTTACCTGTCTTCTGAGAAACCTGTGTGCAAGGCAAGAAACAACAGTTAGAACCAGACATGAAGCAATGGACAGGTTCCAAATTGGGAAAGAAATATGACAAGGCTGTATATTGTCACCCTGCTTATTTAACTTATATGCAGAGGACATCATGTGAAATGTTGGGGTAACAAGCTGGAATTATATTGCCAGGAGAAATAGCAACAACCTCATATATGCAGATAGCACCACTCTACTGGAAGAAAGTGAAGAGGGACTAAAAAGCCTCTTGATGAGAGTGAAAAGCTGGCTTATAACTCAACATTCAAAAAATGAAGATCATGGCATCCGGTCCCATCACTTCATGGCAAATAGGTGGGGAAAAACTGGAAAGAGTGACAGACTTTATTTTCTTGGGCTCCAAAATCACTGTGGAGGGTGTCTGCAGCCATGAAATTAAAAGATGCTTTCTCCTTGGAAGAGAAGCTGTGGCAAACCTAGATAGCATATTCAAAAGCAGAGACATCCCTTTGTTGACAAACGTGTGTTTGTCAAACCATAGTCAAAGTTATGGTTTTTCCGGTAGTCACGTATGGATGTGAGAGTTGGACCATAAACAAAGCTGAGCACCAAAGAATGATGCTTTTGAACTGTAGTTCTGGAGAAGACTCTTGAGAATCCCTTAGACTGCAAGGAGATCAAACCAGTCAATCCTAAAAGAAATCAACCCTGAATATTCATGGGAAGAATTGATGCTGAACATGAAGCTCCAATACTTTAGCCGCCTATGCAAAAAGGCGACTCATTGAAAAAGACCCTAATTCTGGGAAAGATTGAAGGCAGGAGGAGAAGGGAGTAGAAGAGGATGGAGTGGTTAGATAGCATTAATGCCTTACTGGACATGAATTTGAGCAAACCCTGAAAGATAATGGAGGGCAGTAGTGTCTGGTGTGCTGCAGTACATGGGGATTGCAGAGTCAGACATGACTTAGCAACTGAATGGTAACAATCAACTAAAGAGACCAGTTTTTACTTGTTTGTTGGTTTATTAATTTTGTTTGTGTCCATTGATGATTCTGGGTTGTGGACTTCTCCAGCACACAAAATGGAACATATCCAAAGAAGGAAATTTAAGGAAATTACTGTTGAGTCATTACTCGAGTCTCATGGTTCATAGTAACAATATCTTTTCATTATCTTTAGGAATTGTTTATCAATTGCTCTATGAATTACTCTAGCAACTCTTAGTAAATGGGATGCAATGTTCTTACTCTGTTATTTCCAGGACTAGAACCAGGAAGTTATTCTCGATATTTGCAAGAATTATTTTGGCTTGTTTGTCAAGATATAAGCCAGAGGGAAAAATAGGTTGATGTGAGAGAGGGAAATGAGGTAAACATGGCCATATTTTAGAAATTTTGCCTTTATGAGATGCAAAGAGACAAGATGGTAGTTGAGGAATGCATAAGTTCATGGTAGGAGTTTTTATCCCCAGAGGAGTCAACCAGAACATTTAATAATGATGAGAATTAGACAAAATGAAATAAGAAGCAGAACCCAGAAAAAAAAGGAGCTTAAGACAAGAAAAAGGCCACATTTCCTATTTTAACTGGAGTGCATAGAATCTATAACTCTCTTTGAAATTAATTGTATTTGGTTATAACAAATTAAAATCTATAGCCTTCTCAGGCTAAGGGAAGTAAATTTGAATATTTTAAATACAGAAAGGCCTTTCAATATCTCATAAAGAGAAGTGGACAACAATACAAAACTGACTAGGGAAATTAAAACTGAGTAAATTTGGAGATGTTTTCTTTTTTTTTAAATTTTTTAAATTTACTTTATTTTACTTTACAATACTCTATTGGCTAAAAGTTTTGTTCATTAATAGCATGTGGAATCTCAGGAGAATTAAAAAGGAAGTGACTGACGAGAGAGAATGATCAATATATGAAATCATATAAATAGAAGGATCTAAACATTAGAGGTCTCCAGGTCATTGAAAAACAGGTATAGTTAATGTATAAAGGGCGGGAAGCAACAGTTAGAACTGAACATGGAACAGCAGACTGGTTCCAAATAGGAAACGGAGTACGCAAGCTGTATATTGTCACTCTGCTTATCTAACTTATCTGCAGAGTACATCATGAGAAACACTGGACTGGAGGAAACACAAACTGGAATCAAGATTGCCGGGAGATATCAATAACCTCAGATATGCAGATGACACCACCCTTATGGCAGAAAGTGAGGGGGAACTAAAGAGCCTNTTTATATCCTGCAACTTTACTATATTCATTGATTAGCTCTAGTAATTTTCTGGTGGTGTCTTTAGGGTTCTCTATGTAAAAGATCATGTCATCTGCAAACAGTGGGAGTTTTACTTCTTTTCCAATCTGATTCCTTTTATTTCTTTTTCTTCTCTAATTGCTATGGCTAAAACTTCCAAAACTATGTTGAATAGTAGTGGTGAGAGTGGGCATCCGTGTCTTGTTCTTGACTTCAGGGGAAATGCTTTCAATTTTTCTCCATTAAGCATAATGTTTGCTGTAGGTTTATTATATATGGCTTTTATTATGTTGAGGTATGTTCCTTCTATGCCTGCTTTCTGGAGAGTTTTTATCATAAATGGGTGTTGAATTTTGTCAAAGACTCTCTCTGTTGCTTCTTGAGTAGCATACCGGTTTCTCAGGAGATAAGTAAAGTGGCCTGGTATTACCATTTCTTTAAAGAATTTTCCACAGCTTGTTGTGATCCACCCAACCAAAGGCTTTAGTGTAGTCAATGAAGCAGATGTNACTCTCTCTGTTGCTTCTTGAGTAGCATACCGGTTTCTCAGGAGATAAGTAAAGTGGTCTGGTATTACCATTTCTTTAAAGAATTTTCCACAGCTTGTTGTGATCCACCCAACCAAAGGCTTTAGTGTAGTCAATGAAGCAGATGTTTTTCTGGAACTCCCTTACTTTCATCATGATCCAATGAACATTGGCAACTTGATCTCTGATTCTTCTGCCTCTTCAAAACCCAGCTTGTACACTGGAAATTCTCAGTTCACATACTGCTGAAGCCTAGTTTTCAGGATTTTGAATGTAACCTTGTGAAACCTAGCATATGAAATGAGTGCAATTAACTTCATTAACTTTAGCACAATGCTCCACTTAGTGCTTTAGGGTCTTCACTTGTAAAAATAGAAACAATTTCACTACTTATGTTATATGGTTATTGTGAGAATTAACTAAATTATGCATAAAGTATTTTGAACAATGGTGGCACATAATTAGTGCTCAAATACATTAGATATTTTTCTGATAACTTTCATTTTTTAAGTTACAGTAAAGTCAGCTGCAATTAAAAAGATTCACAGTGTTCAGCAATTCTTATCCCCAGTTCAGTAAGCATTTTATGACCATTATTTTGAACTCTTTATCAGGTAAATTACTTATCTCCATTTCATTAAGGTTGTTTCCTGAGGCATGATCATGTTCTTCATTTGGAATATATTTCTCTTTTTTCATTTTGCTTGATTTTCTATGTTGCTTTATATACAGTAGATGATAGAATCATCTCTCCCAGTCTTGAAAAGAATAACCTCGTATGTCCTTCAGCCTTGCCGCAGCTCTTGGTCAACTCTTAAAACTGTCCAATCAGCCTGATATATTTCTATCTCCTAGCAGTTAAGGATAGTTAACACTGCTGCTGCTAAGTCACTTCAGTCGTGTCTGATTCTGTGCAATCCCATAGATGGCAGCCCACCAGGATTCCCCATCCCTGAGATTCTCCAGGCAAGAACACTGGAGTGGGTTGCCATTTCCTTCTCCAATGCATGAAAGTGAAAAGTGAAGTCACTCAGTTGTGTCCAACCCTCAGTGACCCCATGGACCACAGCCTTCCAGGCTCCTCCATCCATGGGATTTTCCAGGCAAGAGTACACCAATACCAGATAGTGTTGAAAGGTGAGAGTCTCAGCAACAAGACTGAGGATAATGAGAAGCCAGACCCTCAAGAAGCAGTTTTTAAAAATACGCAAAAATTTGCTGTCCTGAGGGCCCAAGAGTAAGCCTCACTGGCCCCCCAGAGCCAGGAGTTCAGGAAGCAACCTCAAAATCAGGCCTCCAGATAATTGCACAAGCTCCTTTTTGGGAGATATCAGTGAGCTAAGGTGGGCAGACAGGGAGAACCAAGATGGGGACTATAACATATGATTCTTATGAAAAACTCCACAGACCACCAGTTGTGTGCCAGACAAGAACCCTGCTCCTAAGGTTGAAACTCCAGGGCAAATAAAGAGCCCAGAATCAGACACAACTAAAGTGACTTAGCAGCAACAGTGTTAACTATNGGACTATAACATATGATTCTTATGAAAAACTCCACAGACCACCAGTTGTGTGCCAGACAAGAACCCTGCTCCTAAGGTTGAAACTCCAGGGCAAATAAAGAGCCCAGAATCAGACACAACTAAAGTGACTTAGCAGCAACAGTGTTAACTATCCTTTACAGAAAGACTAGGGCTACAAAACAGCTGCTGTCTGTGCAGCTCCCTAAGGGTTGTAGCTTGCAAGAACTGTCTCTCCAACTATCATAATCCCATGGAACTGTCTCTCCAACTACTATAATCTTAGAAAGCATGGCCATCTGGCCACTAGAGCCAGGTGACAAAGGGATGTCCTTTGGGTGTCAGCCCTCCAAAACAGGCACCAGACCATTTAAAGCTCTCCTCCAGGAGAGAACTGGCTCTCTGAAGTGTGGTACATATTAACAGGAGAATAGCACCTGTCTTCCAAGGTCTCTGGGTAGGAACAATCAGCCCCTAGATACATGTTTAACTAGAAATCTGGGGACTTGTCTAATGGCCGGCCCAGTGGTTAGGACTCCGCACTTCCACTGCAGGTCCCACTGTGAGGAACTAGGATCCTGCATGCCACATTCTGGGAAGAATAATATTAATTAATTAATCTAAAAAAAAATAAAGAAATCTATCCCTCAGGTCACAGTCATGGTGATTAGCTAACAGGACTCCTTCACAGAAAAGGCCTGCTCTTTGGACATATTGACCAAGCTCCTATGTCAATTGCATCCTTCTGTGCCCTAAGGATGGCAGCTGTTTAAGAGCTCTTTTTCCATTGATAGTAGTCCTGGGAGACCCATGAGCATAAGCCCCACCTGTCACCAGAGCCAGGTGACATAGAAGTGTCCCCTGGTGGTAGTAAGAAAACTCAGGGACCAGACAGGGGTCTGAGTTCTTATGTGACTTAAATTAGTTATATGAATAAATTTCAGAAAATTCAAAAATATGTGCTGATTAAACTACATGCAATTGAACAACCAAAACAATGAATCAAAAGAGAAATTTTTAAAAATAACTGGAGATAAATGAAATGAATATGAACACATCAAAATTCATAGGATGCAGCAAAAGTAGTTCTAACAGGGGAACTGTTAGAAATAAATACCTATACCTCAAGAAACCAGAAAAGTCAAACAACCTAACTTTACACTCCAAAGAGAAGAAAAAAGAGAAGAAACAAAGCCCAGAGTTACTGAAAGGAAGGTAATAACAAAGATTAGAGCAGAAATAAATGAAATAGAAACTGAAAGGACAATACAGAAGATTAATGAAACTAACAGCTAGTTCTTTGAGAAGACTAATTAACCTTTAGTTAGACTACCAAGAAAAAAGAAACAGGACTTAAAATCAAATGAAAGAAGATAGATTACAACTGATACCACAGAAATAAAAAAGGACCATAAAAAGCTACATGAACAATTATACACCTACAAAACTAAACAACCTGGAAGAAATGGATAAATTCCTAGAAATGTACAACCTGCAAAGACTGAATCATGACTAAGGAGAAAATCTGAACGTATGACTAAAAAGAAAATTGAATCAGTGATCAAAAACCTCTCAAAGCACTTCCCTGGTGGCTCAGTGGTAAAGAATCCACCTGCCAATGCAAGGAGACATGTGTTCAATCTCTGATCTGGGAAGATCCCACGTGCCATGGAGCAATTAAGCCTGTGCACCACAACTATTGAGCCTGTGCTCTCCTCTCGCTTTACAGCCCATGCTCCACAACCAGAAAAACCACTGCATATCAGAAGTCAACCACTGCAGCTGGAGAATAGCACCCACTCACTGCAAATAGAGAAAAGTCCATGCAGCAATGAAAACCCAGCACAACCAAAAATGAATAAATAAATTATATATATATAAAGCCTCTCAACAAACAAAAATTCAGGAGCAGATGGCTTCATTGGTGACTTTTACCGAACATTTGAAAAAGAATTAATACTAATTCTCAAACTCTTCAAAAAAAAGTAAATAAATAAAATAGAGGGAGGAACTTTTCCAAACACATTTAATAAGGCCAGCATTAATCTGACACCAATATGAAAAAAGAATGCCATATAAAAGAAAATTACGGTAAAAATTGCATTAAATTTTACAGATTTTCTCTGTAAGAGAGAAAAAATGCTATTTAGGTTTTATTTTACAAAAGACTCATATATATATACATTTTTTTTCTTATCAATTAGCAAGCTACTTGTCAAGACCTCCAAAGGGTAGTGGAAGCACAGAAAGATTAAAAGATGCTCCAAAGTCATAATAAGCAGTGCATAGCCGAGAACCAACCATCTTAACATCCGTCTAGTCTCATCTTCACCAGGTTCCACAAAGCCTAAAAACTCCTTAGTTCTATTCTAATGGTAAGGAAAAAATTGAAGAGTAGAAGTACTTTCCTAAAAATCTGATTCTGTATGCGTGTGTGTGTGTGAGACAAAGAGAGAGAGAGAGAGTANAATAGTCCCAAATTTTGCTTTGTTTCTCTTAATCTTGGGTTCAAACTGCATTCTGCAATATATTTGAATTGCCTTTCAGAATTCTAATTTCTTCAACACTGTGAAACAATTATTAACCATCAATTATTTCTGTTGGCAGTGTGGTTTGTGTTCTCCTGATTGCATGTTTATAGATACTACATAAAGATATTTAGCAAGAAACTTCTTAAAAATGTGAATTATTATTTTGCCTTTATCATAGCAGAAAGAGTTCAGAATCACTGAATACATGGGTTGTTGGGTTAAAGAGAAGGACAGATTAGCAGGAGAATGTGTGCATAGAAGGGAAAATGTGATCAGGGATATGTACCTTTTATGTGTGTATGCTCAGTCGTGTCCAACATTTTGCAATCCCATGGACTGTAGCCTGCCAGGATCCTCTGTCCATGGGATTATTCCAGTAAGATTACTGGAATGGGTTGCCATTTCCTCCTCCAGGGGATCTTACCTATCCAGGGATTGAATCTATGTCTCCTGTGTCTCCTACATTGGCAGAATTCTTTACTGCCGAGCCACCAGGGAAGCCCCTTTTAACTCTTATGTTTCCTCTAAGAATAATATCAGGGATAGAATTTCTATGGGCCTAAAATCACTTAATAAATTAGTCCCCATATAAATTTAGCTTTACTTCTGAAATATTAAAGAGTGTTCAGGAGGAGGGTCTAGTTGATAGGGACCTGGTATTTTGGTGGTGAGAACCTCTCAAGCTCTGCCCTAAGTAGTTAGTACCTTTTCTTTAATTTTTTAAGAAAGAACTACAAATGAAGAAGATAAAGTGGTGTTTTTGACTAGTAAAATTTGATGCTCCAAACTGATTATATTCAATCCAGCTAAGTTGTAGCACATTCCCTACATTTGAAGTAAACATGTAAACTGATATAGTCTTTGCAGAAAGCAGCATGAAAATATGTATCAATAATTTAAAATATAAATGTTTAATACTCAGTAATTCTAGAAATTACTAGTTTTTCCTAAATGTAACTACAGTTGTAGTCAAAATTTTGCATAAAATTCTGTTTAAATGACAATAATATCTGTATATGGCTTCCCTGATAGGAGACCCCAGTTCAATTCATGGGTTAATAAGATCCACTGGAGAAGGGATAGGCCACTCACTTCATTATTCTTGGGCTTCCCTTTTGGCTTATCTGGTAAAAATCCACCTTCATTGTGGCTGACTGTGACAGGGAAGATTTGCAAATCTACATTCTGCCTATTAAAAAATATCTAAATAAATTATAAGTGACCTGTGCGGTGATGGAATGCTATTCAGCTATAAAAATGATGGTAGAGAAGGTCATGAACATTTTTTTCATGAGAAAAAGTTTAATTTCATCATAAGAGCACTTGGAGGGAGGTATATGTCTTTATCAGACACATATACTTTCCAGCATGTAAAAAAAAAAAAGGGAAGTTAAAAATAGTCATCTATGGACCTTGAGTATCTGGAATTAAAGATTTTTTCCATCTTATTGGTTTCTTTCTTTTGTAGATGTTATATATTGAGCCATTATTAGTTTTATGATCCCCAAAACAATAATGAATAAAAATTACATGTACATATGCATGACTCACTACTCTTAGGAAAAAACAAAACTTGTGGAAATATTGTAGGCTTCCTATAAAGTGATATAATACACTAGCTTCTAATGCTGAATTTCTCAGTTTTCTCCAGTATATAGACATGATCAAATGAATTAGAAAATTTTATGTCGATGTATGGCAAAGCCAATAGAGTATTGTAAAGTAAAATAAAGTAAAAAAAAAAAAGAGAAAATTTTATATCTGATTTACACACGTAAAGAGAGAATCAAAGTCTATTTAGTTTTGTTATTTTTCATCTTATCATTTATATTATAAAATTTATAGATCATACTTAACCCAAATAGGAGCAGTTATGATTATGACAACAATAGGAAAATGAATAAAAATGGAGAATATATGATATTCCACTACTTATGAAATTCCTTACTTACACTGAAGTAAGTATATAACCTGAGACTGATTGTGTCTTTCATTGCATAGGGTAAAGAATCTACGAAACACTTGTCTGTCTCTTCTTGTTTGGTCTAGTCAATATGCTTTTAGGTATGTCTGGATGGATTCTTTTTTTTTACAGATAGAATATCAGTCTGATGAATTTGAAAACAATTTTTTTCATTGCAACACTGTCAGATACAGTTTTTGCATATTTTATATCTTGTGATTATTTTTCTATTGCTTGACTCCTTTTTCTTGCTTATTCTTGCTGCTGCTGCTGCTGCTAAGTTGCTTCAGTCATGTCTGACTCTTCCAAAAAATTAGTGTATCACTTTGTGTTTGTTTTCTTAGCTTTTTAAAAAATAAGAAATGAAATTTGCTTATTGTTATATAGATATGTATATTTTTATTTGTATGTTTTTATTTTCTCTCATAAATAATTTCAGGGAAATTAAAGGGATAAATAAAATAATATGCAGAAGCATAACTAGAAGTGGAAAACTATCTCATACATTGGCACAAATAGATAGATATATCTGAATCTTTGTGGGTTGAAACTTTTAACAAGAATTCAATACTATATATTATTCCAAAGGAAAGAATTTACAGAGAGGCAACACAAGAGTTTAAGATGTAAAGATGTCCATATCTTGAGATGATAAATATAATAAAGGAGTTAAAATGGTAGAAATATTACTGTATTATATATGTTATTAAATGTCCAACTCAGAGAGATGAAACAATTACCACCATTAAAATGACGACTGTGACAATGTTAGGGTCAAATGTATTAGTTACAAAAGCCCAGACTTAATTGGATATCTGTTCTGTACTTCATGGGAATAAGAATACAGTGTATATATTTGTTTCATATATTATTGGCAGTTTAATTTTGGTGAAGGTCAGGGCAGTCAGAAATAGCAAACCAATTTTTACCTAATTCTGACAAATAGATCTTGGTTCATGAAGTAAAATACTGGGGAACTTAATTGTATCACAAAAGATTTATCAAAACAGGGTAAGATATCAGCACAATATGATGGGAAAAGCAGATTGTGCAAAGACACATTTTCAAATTCTAAAGAGTGAAGTATTATTGTTACTCAGAATGTGTTTTTGAATAAGAAATAAACATTCAAACTTATACAATGAGTTGTGAAACCTTAAAGAACATCTAAGAGAGATTCATGTGATGAAACTGAGGACCTCTGACTATTACAAATTTCAAAACATCATTTACAAAGAGGAATAAATGTCAGAGATTTTATCAGGAACAATATAATAGAGTCACAGGGATACACATAATATCATCAAGAGAGCTAAACCTAAAAGGTTATTAAGGCTTGCCATTTTTTTTCCTCAAGGGAACTCAAGTTTCTTTAAATAACTTTTTAGTAAAGAAAAAAATTTAGCCATAAGAAATTAGAAATTTATTAATAACATAAGATGTGTGGGGAAATGTATTATTTCTCCTCTTTTGGAAGATGATTAAGAAAATATTAGATTCCTCCTTGATGTGATGTGATTTACACTGCCTTCCTGTGAAAGGAATACACTTCTCAGTGATAGCAGAGCAGAGTGTGTCGTTTCTTTGACGAATGAACCACAATCAGAAGTGACACAGTACAGTGACTCTGACCGGAAAATTTCAGAGCCATCACTTTTTTTTACTCAGCTCTCTTTCTATGTTTCCTTTGCTCTAAGAAGAATTTGTTATATGTGTAGCGTTCCCTTTCAGTTTGGATCCTGGAATGAAGACAGTAGAGGAGAGACAGACAAACAGCTAAGGCTGACAAACAACATGATGAGGGTAGAATCCCTGTTTTCATAAACTTGACTTGAGTTGCTTTTATTCAATAATATTATATTCATATAAAACTACATTATTATAAAACACATATTCAGTTCAGTTCAGTTCAGTCGCTCAGTCGTGTCCAACTCTTTGCGACCCCATGAATCGCAGCACACCAGGCCTCCCTGTCCATCACCAACTCCCGGAGTTCACTCAGACTCGCGTCCATCGAATCAATGATGCCATCCAGCCATCTCATCCTCGGTCGTCCCCTTCTCCTCCTGCCCCCAATCCCTCCCAGCATCAGAGTCTTTTCCAATGAGTCAACTCTTCGCATGATTAACCTTTTATTATTATGCTTTATATATATGTGTGTGTGTGTGTGTATACACATATATACATATAATAGAAATAAAGTGAACTGAAAGTAGCTCCAGGTGAGTCTGACTCTTTGCAACCCCATAGAGTATACAGTCCATGGAATTCTCCAGGCCAAAATACTGGAATGGGCTGACGTTCCGTTCTCCAGGGTATCTTCCCCACCCAGGGATTGAATCCAGGTCTCTGTCATTGCAAGCAGATCATTTACCAGCTGAGACACCAGGGAAGCCGCAATAGAAACAAAAGAATCCATAAAATGTAATATTGTGTCTATCTTTATATTTTTACCACCATAATTGTTCGACTGAGAAAAAATAGTTTATATATCCATATAAGAACAAACAGACACTTGGTAAGTGAGGAGCTATTAAGAGAACATGTAGTTATTACCATTTCCTACCTTAGACAGGAGATATCTATTTTAAGTTCTTTTGGTGAAACAGAGAAAGAGTAATGAAATCTAAAAGCTAGCCTTAAATGTATCTAGTTTGAATTTGTTTTTCAAAGGAGGTCTGGGTTATCTTTTAATTAAATACTGTGTAAAAAATTCTACAGAAGCTCGTCATGGATGTCTGTTACTATTTCATAAAGAAACATGTAACAATAAAAAAGAGAGACCTAATAAATTCATAGACAATTGTTAAACCAGACGATAGGACAATTCTGTTAAGATGGAGCCATACCATTTGTGAATTAAAAAAAGAAAAAGAAAAAACCTGAAAAGTATCTGAATTTCAACAAAGCAAATGGCCAAATTTTTATATGTGGAAATATATTGAAGTATAAAATAACCTAAATCAAATAGCTTAAGTGTAAATTACTTAGTGACTTCCTAACCACTTAATAACCACACTCAAAGACTGAGAGGTAAATATGCATATTGTTATTTAGATCTTAGCATAGCACTTATCTTCTTAGGAAGGCCTTCCATAACCACCTCATCTAAAATTTTCTTCCTCATTAATTGACACATCACACTATTTACATATTTATTTCTCTTTTAAAAATCAATTTTACTGAGTTATAATGCACATGCTGTACAATTTATTCATCTATGCTCTCAAAATCAATGCTATTTAGTATATTTACATATATGTGCTATCACCATCATAGCCAAATTTTGGAATATTTCATTACCTGCTAAAGAAATCCTGTGTTCTTCAGTTTTAACTCCCCTATCCCCATCATCTTGGGGATAAAGAGATAGTTTTACTTCCTCCTTTCGCATTGGAATGCCTTTTTTCTTTTTCTTGCCAAATTTTCCTAGCTGTAGCATTTAGTACAATATTCATAAAACTGGCAAGAGCAGACATCCTTATCCTTTACGTATTTTAGGAAAAATGGATCTATTTTTTCACCATTGAGTAAGATGTTATCTATGAGATTTTCATACATGCTCTTTCTCAAGTTAAGGAAGTTCCTTTCTTTTCTTAGTTTTGTTTAGTGTTTTTTTCATTAAAGGATTTTGGTTTATGTCAAATGCTTTTTCAGTGTCTATTGAGACAATCATGCATTTTTTTCTTTGTAATTAAATTAATACTTTTCAGCTATTAAACCAAGCTAACATTCCTGGGACCAAGCACTTGGTAATGATATATAATTCTTTTTGTATGATCATAAATTTAGTTTGCTAGAATTTGGTTATGGATATTGTGTTCATAAAATATATTGTTTCCTGATTTTTTTTTCTTTTTAAAATGTGGTAAGAACATTTAACATGAGAGTTACTTCTTAATGTAATTTTAAGTGCACAGTACTTTATTGTTAACCAAAAACACAATGTTGTACAATATATCTTTAAGACTCACTCATCTTGCATAACAAACCTTATACCCATCATATACCCTTTCCCTAGCCCCTGATAACTGCTGTTCTACTATCTGTTTCTATGAATTTGGAACTTTAGATACTTCATATATGAAACATAGAACATTTGCCCTTCTACAACTGGCTTATTTTGTTAGCATAATGTACTCCACATATTCATGCTGCCGTATATGACAGTATTTACTTCTTTTTCTAAGACTACAAAACATGCCATTGCATATGTGTGTATACATATATAAATTTATATTCACATTTTATTATTCATCCATCTGTTGATGTGCATTTAGGTTGTTTCAATATCTTGGCTATTGTGAATAGTATTGCACTTAATATTGGAGTGCAGATGTCTCTTCTCAATCCTAATTTCAATTTTTAGAATAAATATCCCCATTGGGATTGTTTTATCATATGGTAGTTACATTATTTAATTTTTTGGTGAGAATTCCAGGTTGTTTTCCATAGGAGCTGCACCATTTCCCATCCTATTTTCAGGGCTAGCATTGTTGTTATGTCATCCAGTTGTGTCTGACTCTTTGCTACGCCATGGACTGCAGCACGCTAGGCCTCTCTGTCCTTCACCATCTCCCAAAGTTTGCCCAAGTTCATGTCCATTGTATTGGTGATGCCATCCAACCATCTCATCCTCAGATGCCTCACCACTTGTCTACTTTTCATTTTAATTTGTGATAAATATCCTGACAAGACTGTGAAGAAGGCTGAGCGCCGAAGAATTGATGCTTTTGAACTGTGGTGTTGGAGAAGATTCTTGAGAGTCCCTTGGACTGCAAGGAGATCCAACCAGTCCATTCTGAAGGAGATCAGCCCTGGGATTTCTTTGGAAGGAATGATACTAAAGCTGAAACTCCAGTACTTTGGCCACCTCATGCGAAGAGTTGACTCATTGGAAAAGACTCTGATGCTGGGAGGGATTGGGGCCAGGAGAAGAACGGGATGACAGAGGATGAGATGGCTGGATGGCATCATGGACTCGATGGATGTGAGTCTGAGTGAAGTCCAGGAGTTGGTGATGGACAGGGAGGCCTGGCGTGCTTTTGTAATATATTTTGAAATTTTAAAAAAGTGATGTTTCTTGCTTTCTTGTTTTTTAAGGTTACTTTGGTTACTTGAGGTTTTCTGTGAATTTTAGGATTATTTCCTCTATTTCAGCATGCTTAAGTATTTATTCTGGGCTTTTTCTCTATGTACTTAGCTATAATATTTAGTGATTTTGCTCATCTTGCTTAACATTGTGTTCTTAGTACCAAGTACAGTGCTAGGAAAATAGTGTGTTTCTCAAAAATACTTAGTGAATGGTATTGAATAGGAGGAAGGGAAAAAAGAAAGGGAAGAAGGAAGGAAGAGAGAGAGGATCAATATATAGAAAGTCTCTGGTTAGCTTTGCTAGTAAAGATGAATATGATGATGAGAAAATGGTGACAAAGGCAACAAACAGTGGTGATTAAATCTTAAAAGAGCTAGATATGATCACAAATTCTAGAATGCCAACGCTATATAACAAGTGATATTCTGATTCATTTGTATTGTTGGTTTAATTAATGCTTATTGAACACAGTGTGGGGTTCCCCAGTGGCTCAGTGATAAAGAATCTACCTGCCAATGCAGGAGATGCAGGTTTGATCCCTGGGTCAGGGAGATGCCCTGGAGAAGGAAATAGCAACCCTCTCCAATATTCTTGCCTGGGAAATCTCATGGACAGAGGAGCCTCATGGGTTACAGTGCATGGGTCATTAGAGTCAGATATGATTAGGGACTAACCCACTCTTTTTCTTTAAAAGTAACATTTAGTAAATTTGTCACTAAGCTAATTAGCCCATGTTTCTGAATTACTCAATGTACTGCATGTGTGCTTTACTAGGCCTGATAACATAAATTGCTTTAATCACAACTACTTTAATTTTTTTGACCGGCATATTATATTAAAGTTAAACATATTTTACAATATTTAAATTTGTTCTAAAACATCAAATGTTTGGCTAATTTTCTTATTCAAAACATCCCATTATGCTCTAATAGTAAAATGTGTGTTTTACATGTAATACTTAATTTTTAACATGTTGTTACTTTGATTCAAAATATATGAAAAATTCCTGAGATCATTCCTCTAGCATAATAAAAATTTCAGTTCAGTTCAGTTGCTCAGTTGGGTCAGACTCTTTGCGACCCCATGAATTGCAGCACGCTAGGCCTCCCTGTCCATCACCAACTTCTGGAATCTACCCAAACTCATGTTCATTGAGTTGGTGATGCCATCTGACCATCTCATCCTCTGTCGTCCCCTTCTCCTCCTGACCTCAATCTTTCCCAGCATCAGGGTCTTTTCAAATGTGTCAGCTTTTAGCATCAGGTGGACAAATTATTAGAGTTTCACCTTCAACATGAGTCCTTCCAGTGATCACCCAGGACTGATCTCCTTTAGGATGGACTGGTTGGATCTCCTTGCAGTCCAAGGGACTCTCAAGAGTCTTCTCCAACACACAGTTCAAAAGCGTCAATTCTTTGGCACTCAGCTTTCTTTATAGTCCAAATCTCACATCCATACATAACTACTGGAGAAACCATAGCTTTGACTAGGTGGACCTTTGTTGGTAAAGTAATGTCTCTGCTTTTTAATATGCTGTCTAGGTTGGTCAATAAAAATTTAGGCATTTCTATATTTCAAATAATGAATGTTTTATATAAGGCAGGACAACTTCAAAGCTTGTTGGTTATATTTTAGAGCCATATCTTAATGGAATAACAAACACAGGCAAAAAAAAAAAAAAAGGTTCACAGTGAGTATAAACATAACCTCTTTAGAATAAATAGTTCAGTCTAAGACATAGATGTTTTATCAGTGGCTGTAATTGGAAGAAACGAGGTTTGCAACCTCTCAAAATAAAATATAATGGCTTGTGTCAGAGTGTTATGAAATATATTCTTTTTAAGAGCAGAGGGGGCAAAAGAATGAAAAACATGATGGACCTTGAATAACAGCTCAACAGTAATTCTGTATAATTGCTTTTCATCCTTTCTATCAGCAATGAAGCTTTAAAACATTGATCAAAGATGATGACTATCACAAAGTGCTTAAAGTGCAGCACATTGTTAAATTTCCTCAGCTTCAGAAATAATTATAGCATGAGCAAGCATAAAAACGTTTCCCCCACCTTCACCCACCTTCTTCAAATGATTTTCCAGCCAAGGTAGATGGGATTAAAAGAAATCTGACATGAATGAGCTACATTAGAACATCAATGTCAAAAGATATATCAGAGGCACTTTGCCTCAAAAGAATAAAAATACCGTGAACGTTTCACATTAGTGCACAGCAGAATTCAGTCACCGTTCTTACTGACAAACACAGTGTTGAAATAAAGGACACAAGACATACCCTATGCGTAAGAAAGTGCAACACAGAATGAGAAGTGTTCATTTATGAGATAAGGATAGCTCTTGTCTGCTAAGAATTTACAGCTAAAGAAATGATGGAGAAAGAAGCTTTTAACCCGCTTATGAGAGTAATAGATAAAGGACTTCTTTCCAAAAATTCAGCAGTTTAATAATTTAGATTAACATCTTAAAATTATGCTTTCATTAGAATTTAGCTATATTAATTTATTCATTTGAAAGTGTAAAAGTGTTTGTCACTTAGTCATGTCCCACTCTTTGAAACCCCATGATCTATAGGCTGCCAGGCTCCTCTGCCCATGGGATTTCTTAGACAAGAATACCAGAATGGGTAGACATTCCCTTACCTGGAGGAGCTTCCCAACCCAGGGATCAAACCTGGGCCTCCTGCACTGCAGGCAGAGTCTTTGCCATCTGAGCTAATTCATTTAATACATTTAAAACTAATGACTGAAGTCATAGTAAGTGCCAGGCATCCTGCAGAAAACATAGGTATGGTGCTGTTACAACAGCTGTACACGGGGCTTCTTGTCACACTCTTTTAACTCATCTGATTTCAACACAGGCATTTGAGCTATATAGTCACACCTCTCTGCCAGCTTCTTACACAAAGTGCTCACTCAGATATCTCCACTATAGGATGTCACTCAGTTACAATGAGAGAAATTAGGAACTAAGGAGAAGGAATGCCCTTCAAGGGAGTCTTAACCAGAGGTATGAGGGATAGATGTTACATATCCAATGTTATGTGGAAGGAAAAAGTAAGATCCATTCAGCATAGTTTCTCACATGATGCCCTGGGAGTGGATTTAGCTCTTGTTCACGACACTAACCAGATCATTAAGTGTTCAAGAACTGGCTTTCTTTTTCACCTGCCCAGTTTTTCCATTCTCTCCATTTTGTAACTCCATTCCCCCCACCCCCGACCCAATCCTACATGTTTCCAAGTGTGCTTGTTTCAGGACCTGCTCTCAGGAAGGAACCTAAACCAAAGCAGTTGACTCTCCAAGTAGCACTAGAAAATAGTCTCTTTAGATGGGATTCTGAAATTGGTTCCCTCATAGTTCCCATGGCAATAAGAACCTCACTGATGGTGATAAATGGTAAATGAAATACCGAAAACTCCTTGCTTGCTTGCTTGCTTGACCACTACATCTTAGAGACTCAGTTGTGGAGAGCTGAATGAGAATCAGGTGGAGGGAAGCACACAGGTGTATGTAGTAGCTCTAACACTTGAATGTGAAGAGGGAAAGCCCTTTAAAAGGTTTGTGAAGGCAGCTTACACTTTTCAGTTGTTCCAGAAGACTTGAGGTAGAAGAATGGTGGGCTCTGTTCAGCCTGTTATCAGCTCAGAACATGCTAGACAATTAAGAAGGCTTCTTGCACTATTTATTACCTACAACTAGAGGACAGATAACATTGAAAAAACAGGTTCAGGATTTAATTGCAACTGTTGAACAACTGCAAAATACATAGGCCATTGAGCTTCTGGGGATTTCCTGACATGAGCGTTGTGATAGTGAAAAAGCAAGGCCCTGAGGATTCAGATGACTGGGAAAAATTGACCAAAGAATGTCCACCTCCACACTTTCCTAATCTCTCTGGACTTTAAGAGCAGTGTCTTCTGTTGACTGTGGACAATGTGAATAAGTTACCTGAGGTGAGTGCCTTGAAATATGTTTGTTTTTTTCACCTTAAGGTTTTTTGTATCTTCAATATTTGACTCAAATCTGTAAATATTATCAACTTTCAGTGTAGTCCAAGAAAGGAAATATAGTCTCTGTTACTAGTAAGATATCAGGGAAGTTTCAAGACTGTGCTAATAGTTTAATGCACACTAACAGAAACTCAGAAATATATCTAGGAGTGGATATGATAATATTTTATTGGATAATATATATAATATATATTATATAGAATAATATATCCATAATATAAGGCAAGAGAAGTATGGCTTTATTTACCTGAAGGCATATTTTTGTGACATACAAACACATTTATTTAGTAACATAAAATACATTCCATGTGAACACTTGGAGCTGGTTTTAATATGATGCTGGAAGGACTATTTAAAGCTTGAATGCAGTAGTGGTTTACAATAAATGATGTGGCAATGTCAGAGTTGGTTTAGCAAAGTTCTAAGGAAGAGGTCAAAGAAGTGGGCCTGAGAAAAGAGGTTTATTACTTGAGACTGGAATTCTCTTAGCCTTTGTCCTTTAGAAGGCCCAGAGAACACCAAAGTGATATGCAGTGCAACAGAGAGGTATTGGACAAAGTTAATGGCTGTTTTCTTTGGGCCAGAACTAACAGTGATTGACGCTTCTGTATTTCTTGTCATGATAGAATCCCTGCCTAATAGAACACAGGTGATGACACTTAAAGGCAAGACATGCATAATAGTAATAATGAAAGTAAAGCATTATGGTAGAGTATCTTTACTCAAAGCAATCTGTGGCTATGGCTATAAGACAATAGTGGTCCAAGATGGAAGAGAGAGAGACAACAGAACAAGCCGTCGCTAGCCTTATTTAACCAGAATAAGTTGATACTGGTTGTCTCTACGGAAATTTGTGATCACTTGCTCAGTTTCCAGAGTTGAACCACTTCAACCCAGGTTCACTGATAAAAGGTAAGTCTAGACACTTGTGAGGAGGGATCCTGAAATGGTATTATTAATACATGTATATGATGTTAGTATTGCCCCAGTACTTCTGTAAAGGGATTGTGACTGTGGGGAAAGGAGAATTCCTTTGGATTGGTAAATATAGGATCTGATCGAACACTGATATCAGTGGCACCTAAATGCAATCACCATATCTGTTTAAAGTTGGATCTTATAAAGACCAGATACTCTCTAGAGTTCTAATCCAAGTCCATAAAATACACAGACCCAATCTGTGGTTTTTATTGATTCAAGTATATTTGTGTTGGACATACTTAGCAGCCGGCATTACTTTAAACATTGATCACTTGGACTTAGAACCATGATAGAAGAGGCCTTGAAATTACCTATTTCTTGCTGAACAAGTAAATCAGAGGCAATAAAAGACCTTAAATAGAACTGCGGGTATTAATGTTGTTCTCAGAAACAGAAAGAAGATATAGTAGACTCTATCCCATTTCAATTCATCTCTTTGACCCCTTCAAAACTCAGATGAATTGCAGCTAATGACACTCTACTATGTAATCTTAGCAAGTCATTGTCTCCATCACAGTCATTGTGCTTAATGTGGCAAATTTACCAGAAGGAATCAATATATGGCCTCTGGCATGCTGTATGCTTTATTGATTTAGAAAATATGTAAGTAAGAGAATCAAATGTAGTTAGCTGTTACATGAGAAGAACAGCAGAAGCCTAGAGATGTCTACCACTATACGAGAATTGAAGTGTGGGATGATAAATTGGGGAATTTGTGAATACCATATGCAAATCCAATCTTACCATTTCTATGTGACATAACATTATATTGGAGACCTTAGTCAGCACAAATTGGAAAGAAAGTAGTTAAACAGCCTTTATTCACAGAAAATAAAATCATATACATGGAAGATCTAAGGAATCTACAGAAAGATCTGTAGGAAGTAAATTTAGCAAAGTCAATGGATACAGTAATATTTAGAAATCATTTGTGTTTTTATATACTAGAAATACACAATTGGGTAATGAAATAAAAAAGCAATACCAATGGATAAAACATCAAAATATTGAATATATAAGAATACATTTAGCAAAACATGTGAAGGACCAGTACAAGGAATGCTATAAAACTTTACAAAGAGAAGTTAAAGAGAGAGTGGAGTTATGCATGTGAATTTGATAACATAATAATTTTAAATTATTTTCCGCAATTAATCTTTACAGTTCAAAATTTCAATTAAAATAGGATTTTTTCAGGAAAATCGACAAGTTGGTACAAAATTTATATAAATATGCTTTGGACCTAGAGTAGCCAAAATGATTAGAAAAAATAACAAACTTTGTACTTAACACTGTCTTAATTTATGTCCCAACTCAAATGTTTGTCAAGAGCTGAAATGATAAACATTTAGGTGTATCGTTAAAAAAAAAGAAAATGTTACTGAAGAACAACAAATACTGATACAGCTGACAATGGAGATAAATCTCAAAAATATCCTTACATAAAGAAGTCAAATGCAAATTTGCACTACTATATTCATTTAAATTAAGTGGTTGATATTTAAAATCTTAGAAAAAATAGAATATAAGGATAGAAATGAAAAGAGTGGTTTCCTGACGACTGACTAAAATGAGACACGAGAAATTTGGAGGAATGGAAATGTGTACATGAGTATACATTTGTGATAATTCCTTGAGCTACATACTGAAATAACTATTAGTCTATGTAAGTCGTACCTCAAAGTTTATTTATAATAAATGGTTTAACAAATGAAATTTTATGAAACTCAAGTAGGAAAAAGAATCATTCATTAATTGGGTTTTGTGAAATAATGGAAAAAGTTGACAAATGGGTATTATGATTTTACTTATGATACTTGAAATTCATTTGAAATATTAACTATTGTTACCTTTCATCTGAAAATATGATTTAGCACTTTCAATTTCCTTTTCCTACTATAGAAATCCCAAACCACCCAATTATGTTTTTTATAAAGACACACTCTCCCTTTTCCAGTGAATAATATTTGATAAAAATAGAAATAAATACAGTGAAGTAGAGTAAAGGATGCCTCAACTTTTAGTTATATATATTCTTAAATTTGTTAGGCAACTTAATGGCTACTTAAGTTACAACTTATGTAACTTAAAAATGATTAATTAAAATAACTTATGTTAATTTATTCTTTATACAATGTATGAAGTTAATTATTAGATGGTACAAGCCAGAGTGGGCAAATATGTGTCAGAGTATGAAAACTTAACAAAATTCTAAAGCTTGCAAATTGAATGAGATATAATTAAAGTGTAAAGATACTTTAAAGATAAAACATGATATATTACATTGTACCTTGCATAAAGAAAAGTTGTTGAAATCATAGCATAGGATTGTCAGATTGCAATATAGAACAAGTACTGACAATCAGATTATCTCCTCCAGCCCAACATGAAACTAGTTAGAACTCACCTTTATCTATTCCACAACAGTCAGGTGGACCAGGAAAATCATTTGATGGATTGCTTATTGCCACGCCATTGGAGTTTGTCTGGCACTTGCTTGTTTCCTAAATGTTAGTTCAGTTTGGTATTCTTCCAATAAGTCCTGTTTTTTGGCTTAAACTGGTTAAATTAGGTTTCTGGCAGGTGCACTTGCACATCTCTTTACTAGATTACAGAATATTTAGGAAGCCGAAAACACAATTATATTTATCAGCTTATTCCCGATGATACACAGTATAGGCTTAGTGAATAATGCATGGCTTAAACTCAATAAATGTTTGATGGATATACACATAAACGACTATAAGGACAGTATACATAGTATATTTTTGTGAAATGGTAAATTGTACTGTGTAGTTGTATTGTGAACACATTAAAAGGAATAATGAGATATAAAAATTGGAATTGTTGGTAATAATCACTGTGTAGACAGATTTAAAAAGCTAGATTGAGTTTGTGTTTGTTGGCAAGATAATAATAATGCATTAATTACTATTTTAAAATAAATACATGAGAAGTAGTATATAGTATAAATTTGAGAGGTATTTTTATGGGGAAAATGAAAGCTTTGGTTTTGGTTACTGTTTTTCAATCAGTTGTCTCAACATGCTGTTGAGGATGATACATTTGTTGATGTATGGCAAAGCCAATAGAGTATTGTAAAGTAAAATAAAGTAAAAAAAAGAAAAAAAAAGAAAAAGATAAGGAGGCAAGAGTTGAACTAACACACTTGGAAATATATAGTCAAAATCGAGTTTATTGTTTGGAATTAGCAACAAGGAAATCAGAATATTTGTGGGTTTTCCATTGTCTATATATAACAAGGAAAAAATTCTATTGCTTTTGGTAAGAAGTAAAAAGAAACAGAACTAGGATAAGTGTCATTCTGAACTAGGTGTTAGATCATATCACTCCTTCAATACATAATATTTAGTGTTTTACCAACAAATGCATAATTAAACTCTATTGTCATGACATTGCAAACTTGTTTCCTTAAATTCTCATACACTCATCTATTTCCCAGTCCTACAAAACCCTTGAGCTTCTAGCAATCAACTTTTTCAGTTTTCTTAAACTGTTTTGATAGATAGGACTACTCAGACTCATTATTTTGTGAGTTTCCTGCTCAATTTCATCTAGAATGTTTAGTGTATGGGGATAGATTTGTTCACAATATTTCTTTGCTATTCTTTAATGGCTGTGGGACCAGTAGTGATATTCCCTTTTTTGTTTGTGATATTTTAAATTCCCCGACTTGTGAATTATTTAGGGATTGTTGATACTTAGGCATTTTACAACTTTGTTAGTGATTTCTAGTTTAAATCTATTTAGTCTGAGAACAAACTTTGTGTGGTTTCTTTTTTTTTTTTTTTTTTTTTTCCACTTCTTGGATTTTACTTCCTGCTTGCACTGAGCATAGATTTCAGTCAAAAGTGGTCTGTTCTGTTCATGCCCTTCCTTGGCCACGGGTATGACTTTCTAAAGTCCTGAGTATATACAGGCACTTTTGGATGCCTTAATTCCCTAAAGAAACTCTCTCCTAAGCTTTTCCCCCAGGCTTCAGGCTCTTTGTTGTACGTCACAACTGTCGTCTTTCTCCCCAGGTAACCTTGGGCATTTTGCTTGCTAACAATGTTTTTGAACAATTTTGCTACTTTTCCACCCTGGTGAGTTCCAAATTAGGAAAGACAGAGATGTGTTTCTTGTCTCATTCTTGAGGCTATTTCCCAGACAATTTAGAGGAGACAAACCCAATAATCTATAAAAAAAGTCTGCTCTGGTCCCTCTAGAACCAGTTACTAGGGTCACACAGTTATTAGGCAACACAAACTGTTTAAGATTGCTGCCAAACCATGTAGAGGTAAGGAACATGGAAAAGTTNTTTGCCTATGTTCTCTTCTAAGAGTTTTATAGTTTCTGGTCTTATGTTTAGATCTTTAATCCATTTTGAGTTTATTTCTGTGTATGGTGTTAGAAAATGTTCTAATTTCATTTTTTTTACAAGTGGTTGACATTTTCCTCTTATGATTTTCAAGATTTTCTCTTTGTGCTTTTCAGTCGTTGAAATATAAAACATCTGTGCATTCTCATTGTCCCATTTTATATAAGGGACTTGAACATTTGAAGATTTTGATATCCAGGGGCATGCTGTAACCATACCTTGTGGACAGTGAGGGGTGAATGAATACATAGATCCCTTTCTAGTTTTGCTTGGCTGTGTGTGTATAATTTATTATATTTGGATCTGTGTTTTTTGTACCTGGAAAAAATTTTGAAAAAATTCACATTCTTCTTCAAATATGTATTTTGCCCTATTGTCTTTCTTCAATTAAATGTATATTTGATATTTTAATGTTATTCCACAACTGTTAGATGCTCTGTAATGTTTTTATGTTTTTTCACTTTTCAACTCAGTTTGGGTAATATCTGTTGACTTCAAGTTCTCTGATTTTTTTTCTTTGTCTGTATCATCTACTGATTCTTCATCTCATCTTTGTTACTGTGTGTTCTTTAATTCTAGCATCTCTATTTGATTTTTTTCTCATAACTTTTATTTCTCTGCTGAAACTACTTATCTGATCATGTTATCCACTTCTTTTTTCCCCACTAAAAGCTTTAATATGTCAAACATATTTACATAAAATTTACTATCGAATAGTTGCATTTCCCAGGTGGCACAGTGGTAAGCAATCTACCTACTAATACAGAAGACACGAGAGATGCAGGTTTGATCCCTGGGTGAGGAAGATCCCCTGGAATAGGAAATGGCAAAACCCACTCCAATATTCTTGCCTGGAAAATTCCACAGACAGAGGATCCTGGCAGGGTACAGTCCATGGGGTCTCAAAGAGTAGGACATGACTGAACAACGTGCATATCTAATAGTTAAAACATCTTTATAGTAGTTGAAGCTAGCTCCAGTGATTACTTTGTCCCTTGAGACTTAAATCTTTTTGCATCTTTGTTGAAAGTTGGACGTGTTGTGTAGGATGCTAGATACTGAGATAGATGATTTTTAAAAGTTATCTCATCAAAGTCTTCATTGTGTGGGTTTATGTTAATCTAGTCAGGTGCTGGGCTGATTTTGAACTTCTTACTTCTAAAGTGCACCAAAGACTTAGAGTGATAAGTTTTTTAGTGGCAACTTGTTTTTAACGAGTAGTCTAAAATTTGCTAGAGAATTTTTCTGAGGTCTGATGTTGTTTGGCTTTAGGTCTGTCAATCTGCTTGATTTAGAGTGTATTGTGACCCTTAGGGAAATGTCTGTCTTTTGTTTTCCCAGTTGTGCTATATTATTATTTGTACTTCATTCTTTTAGCATGACAGAAGGAGACACAATGGGGTGTTATTTGATTGTACTGATTAAGCCTCCATCTTAGACAGGCACTGTGAACTTGATTCTTGGAAATGTGGTGTTTACAGATAGTGCCACCTCTGTCTAAATGTAACATTAAGCCTAGCATGTATTCCTGCCCGTTCCTGATGTGTAGTTTTCTTTTTGTCTTCTATTTCCACTTTCCCAGAAGCAGTTTTTAACTCCTCTTGCGGGCTAAGGGTTTTGTAACAAAGGGAAGATACGAAGATGAGTCTGGGTAAGGGGTCAGCAGTGTCTGGTGCTATGGAAACTGTCAGGATTTTTTTTTTTTTTGACCTTGCTGGAGGCTGCTAGGGTTCCAGAAGGAAAAGCCCACAAAAGGGCATAATCTTAATATGTCTGCATCACATATGGGCTTTACTATCTCAAGCTAGCCCACACTAGAGCTTTAGCAATTTAAGAATCACTAAGCTGACTCATCTTACTGGTTTATATGCCATTTGGCAACTTTTATTCCAGGTACTGTTCATGGGGTTCTCAAGGCAAGAATACTTAAGTGGTTTGCCATTCCCTTCTCCAGTTGACCACATTGCTCAGCATTCAGAAAACGAAGATCATGGCAACCGGTCCCATCACTTCATGGCAAATAGATGAGGAAACAGTGGAAACAGTGTCAGACTTTATTTTTGAGGGCTCCAAAATCACTGCAGATGGTGATTGCAGCCATGAAATTAAAAGACATTTACTCCTTGGAAGAAAAATTATGACCAACCTAGATAGCATATTCAAAAGCAGAGACATTACTTTGCCAACAAAGGTCCATCTAGTCAAGGCTATGGTTTTTCCTGTGGTCATGTATGGATGTGAGAATTGGACTGTGAAGAAAGCTGAGCACCGAAGAATTGATACTTTTGAAGTGTGGTGTTGGAGAAGACTCTTGAGAGTCCCTTGGAGTGCAAGGAGATCCAACCAGTCCATTCTGAAGGAGATCAGACCTGGGATGTGTTTGGAAGGAATGATGCTAAAGCTGAAACTCCAGTACTTTGGCCACCTCATGCAAAGAGTTGACTCATTGGAAAAGACTCTGATGCTGGGAGGGATTGGGAGCAGGAGGAGAAGGAGATGACAGAGGATGAGATGGCTGGATGGCATCACTGACCTGATGGACGTGAGTCTGAGTGAACTCCGGCAGTTGGTGATGGACAGGGAAGCCTTGCATGCTGTGATTCATGGGGTCGCAGAGTTGCACTCGACTGAGTGACTAACTGAACTGAACTGATTCCAGGTAAGCAAAAGTGTAAATCCAGTTTCTCTCTTCTGTTACCTGTTTCTCTTTAGATATGGAGTTAGTTGTTTGCCTTGCAGTTTCAATTTCCTCATGTAAATTATTTGTAGACTTCAGTTGTTATTCCTATGAATGTAGAAATGCTACTCTCTAGCTCTCAATATCTCAAACTAAAATTATCCTATGGAACTATTTTGAACATAAATTTTATAGGAAGCTGTGTGTAGAGTTGAAAATGCTTATATTTTAGAATTGACATAGTTGATTCATGTAACCAACTTTTCCCTTTACATGTACCATTATCTCTGTATAGATAATGACTTTTGATCAACACCAAGAAGAAACTGATACTAATCTTGTAGAGCTAATATGAAACTTAAATGACTATGAGGAATATGAAAAGTCTAGGGCAAATAAAGCACTTATTAAATATTTTTGTTATTTTGTTTAATTACTAAGTTTTATTGGAGGGTAGTTGACTTGAAATATTGTGTTAGTTTCAGGTGTACAGAACAGTAATTCAGTTATACATAAACATATATCCATTCTTTTTCAGATTCTTTTCTCACATACAAAATATTGAGTAGAATTCCATGTGTTACAGAGTAGGTCATTGTTGAATATCTATTTTATGTATAGTAGTCTGTATATCTGGAGAAGGCAATGGCACCCCACTCCAGTAATCTTGCCTGGAAAATCCTATGGATGGAGGAGCCTGGTAGGCTGCAGTCCATGGGGTCACTAAGAGTCGGATACGACTGAGCGACTTCACTTTCACTTTCATGAATTGGAGGAGGAAACCACAACCCACTCCAGTGTTCTTGCCTGGACAATCCCAGGGATGGGGGAGCCTGGTGGGCTGTCCTCTATGGGGTCGCACAGAGTCGGACATGACTGAAGTGACTCAACAGTGTGTATATCAATCACAAACTCCCACTTTATCACCGCCCCCCGCCCCCCACACGTTTCTCTTTTGGTAACAAGTTTGTTTTAGAAATCTAAGTTGATTTTCTATTTTGTAAATAAGTTTATTAATGCATTTAAAGAATTAGATTCCACATGTAAGTAATATCATACAGTGTTAGTCTTTGTCTAACATCACTGAGTATGATAATCTCTAGAGCCATCCATGTTGCTGTAGATAACATTTTATTCTTTTTTTTGGTGAGTAGTATTCCATTGTATATATGTACCACATCTTCTTTATCCATTCTTTCATTGGTGGACATCCAGGTTCCTTCTGTTTCTTGGCTATTGTAAATAGCACTGAGGTGAACATTGGGGTGCATGTATTTTTTTCAAATTATGTTTTTTTCTGGGTGTGTACCCAGAGTGATACTGCTAGATCATATGGTAGTTATATTAGTTTCTTTCTCTTGCTATGTCAAAATTTTAACTTTTAATTATTTGTTTCTGTGTGCCCTAATGAAATACTGAATTTTCTGAGAGTAAGATTCTTGTTTATTTAGATTAGACACATCAACTCCTTACTTAGAGCTTGAAACATATTTTTTTCTAGGAAAAAAAAAAAAGTTCTATTCATCCAGATTTGTCTAAAGGTAAGTAGTCCTGGTGCTTAGAAAAAGGTTTACCAGATGTATCTTAGGTATTAAAAGTTTCTACAAAAGGTCTATGAAATTAAATGGTCAGGAAAATCATGCCCAGAGGGGTGAACCATCTCTCAGAAGCAATACTTCCTAACTGCAGACCTATTGGAAATGATGAGTAGACAACACAGCTTTTGCTTTAAGATAACCATGATTTTGATCTTGATCTCTCTAAGCTGTATGAATGTATCCTTATTAGTTAGCATCTGTATGGTTTTGATTTCTCTTGTCAGTAGCTCACAGAATTTTGAGAATTGGAAATAACTTACGGAAAACTTTTGGTACATAGTAATGCTTAATAAATATGTCATTCTTCATTTTTACTTGAAATTTTATTTGAAGGAATCATGTTCTTTAAGTAGAAAGGATTTTTCATGATTTTTTTAAGTGATCTATGTATAAAAGGAACTCTACTTTCAGAATGTAGGAAAAGATACATGTATTGCCCTATAGAAATTTGGTTCTGTGGAGAATGTGAAATCTTTTAAAATCATGTTTCCTATGCTGGGCTTCCCTTGTGGCTCAGCTGGTAAAGAATCCTCCTGCAATGCAGGAAACCTGGGTTCAATCCCTGGGTTGAGAAGATCCTCTGGAGAAGGGAAAGGCTAAGCACTGCAGTATTCTGGCCTGGAGAATTCTATGGACTGTGTAAGTCCATGGGGTCACAAAGAGTTGGACATGACTGAGCAACTTTTACTCACACTTTCTATGCTGATAGTCAGGATGCTAATACAATTATGCTGAAAAATGTGTAACTGTCAATTTTGAAGACATAAACAAATATGTCCATGTCCTATCTGTAAATTTCAAATAAAAATAAATGTTAGACTTAATATACAATAGCTGAAACTCTGTATCAAATGGTCTTTCCAGGTTCACTAGTTAAAGGTTTGCTGTTTAAAAGATGTGGAAAAAATGTCAAAAGATACACTTTTAAAAAATGGGAAGCGAATAGAAAAGAAGAAATTTTCTAACATTGTGGAATATTTATGGCCACAGACTATAAATAGACTCCAGAGAATATTATGCTGCTTTACTCTAGCCACCAGAAAGAAAAAATATTAGCATTTCTGAGGCAAATGTATTTCTATTATGTAATAAAAGATACTAATTTTTCCAATGTCTCTCAGTTAAGATATTATTAAAATTTTTGTTGTTTTAGGTTGATAATACACTTCTTTTTGGATCTTTCACATGTTTTCTCATTAAAATATTTCATTTCTTTAGATAAAGATTCCAAAATTTTATTTTGGTGTTATATTCAAAATAATTTATTAAAACTTAAAATTAGTCATGATTTTTGAACTTCTGGTTCCTTAACAGTTTTTTTTTTTTTTTAATGTATGGTGAACCATTTACATTTGAAAAATTAAAAAAAACAAATTTATCTATCTAAATAAGAAAATTTATAGTGAATGTTAATTGCTTAAATATTTATAGATGGCAGATTGCTCTCTCTTTTACTCTAGGTAATTTTACAACATGTCTGGAGGTAGAAAAATAACTTAAAATATTACATGATTGAAAAATGAAAGAACCATAACTCATTCTTGGGTGGATTCAGATCAAAAATTACACATATATATCTGTTATACTTCCCATAACCTCTTCCATTTTTTCGTGTCATTTTTAAGTTTACAGTTTCATCAACTTTGCATAGATGACAAATATTTTACTATTGACTCAACTTTGATATTCAAAGTTTGGTCACTATAGTTTTTCTTTGCTGCCAACAGTTATAATTTGCAGCCTATAAATCTGGACCTTCCTTCCCACTTTCCCCCAGCTTCTTCCCTTCCTTCGTCTTTTTACTTTTATGTCAAACAGCACAATTTTTATGATTTTATGAAATATAACTTATCTAGAATAGGTACTTCATGCACAAATCGCATGTCACATCAGTGGAGGATATGGAGTTTTATCTGTAATGAGAAATAAATTCTGTGAGAAGAAAGTTGTAGTAAGTGAAAAAATTTACATCTTATACAAACACTCCTTTTGAAAGGTATAAACTTTAATTTCTAACTTCTTTGAAAAATAATGAAGTAGAGCTGACTTGATTTCTTTCACAAAGCTTCAAATATGGACACTTAATGACAGTTAAAGAACCAGTATAGAATGCAACCACACCACAGTGCCTCTTACAAAACCCTATCTCCTTCTCTATTCTTTTTTTTTTTCTAATAGGCTTACAAGAAAATATGTGATTTTATTTTAATTGATAGTAAGGGAGAAGACTCTTGCGAGTCCCTTGGACTGCAAGGAGATCAGCCCTGGGATGTCTTTGGAAGGAATGATGCTAAAGCTGAAACTCCAGTACTTTGGCCACCTCATGCAAAGAGTTGACTCATTGGAAAAGACTTTGATGTTGGAAGGGATTGGGGGCAGGAGGAGAAGGGGACGACAGAGGATGAGATGGACTGGATGGCATCACTGACTCGATGGACATGAGTCTGAGTGAACTCAGGGAGTTGGTGATGGACAGGGAGGCCTGGTGTGCTGTGATTCATGGGGTAGCAAAGAGTCGGAAACGACTGAGCGACTGAACTGAACTGAAGGATACCATACATTTTGTTAGGTTTCTAGAAGGTCTGTAATTTTACTTTGTATTATTTGTAACTCTATCATAAGTTTATCTTAAAAGATATCTGTCATAGTTTTAGGGTGTTATTTGGAAATTGAATAGCCTTCTCTAATTTTACTCATGAGTGCATTGTTCTCATTCTCAGAAATGAGTCTTTAAAAGAAACATATGTTCAACATTTCTTTTGGTTAAGAATGACAGTTAAATATCCAAAGGCAGAAAGAGTGGATCACTGTAGAGAGGAAATAGAGATGGATGTATGTACTTAGTTGTTGTATAAGAGGTTCAGCCATGAAATTTTCTGGAAAGCTTTCAAGGATAGAAAGTCTAAAGAGGAGTTAATTAAAATAAATGTAAGCTTCACTGCCTAATTGTGATCATTTTCCTCCTGTACCTACTTGATCTCACGTTAATCCTCACAGTCTAAATATGAATAATGGCCAGCTTTATCAATTACTTTGCCAAAGGTAATCCATCAGTGACACTTAGAGAAACCAAGGGATCGAGAAGGATTTTGTTTTTATAAAATAGAGATTGCTTTTTTACTTTTTAACCTTAAGCATAAGCTGAACATTGACCCAGCTTATTTTCAAGTTGGGAGATGAGTTTTCATATCCCTGTGGTGTTACCCTTGGTACATTTGAACAACTGAATAATTGCTCCATGTGCATTATATCTGGTCACATGTGAGGCAAATCAAAGAAAATCTTACCACAGAAGATTGTGATGAAACAAAGATTGTAAAATAATACTTTGAAGTTTTTAAAGTATTTTCAAATTACTCTGAAAAACTGCCTTTCTCCAGTATCAATTCAGTTCATTTCACTTCAGTCACTCAGTCATGTCTGGGATTCTTTGCAACCCCATGGACTACAGCACGCCAAGCCTCCCTGTCCATCATCAACTTCTGGAGTGTACTCAAACTCATGTCGATGATGCCATCCAACCATCTCATCCTCTGTCATCCCCTTCTCCTTCTGCCTTCCATCTTTCTCAGTATCAGGGTCTTTTCCAATGAGTCAGTTCTTCACATCAGGTGGCCAAAATATTGGAGTTTCAGGATAAGCCCTTACAATGAATGTTCAAGACTGATTTCCTTTAGAAAGGACTGGTTGGATCTCCTTGCAGTCCAAAAGGGACTCTCAAAAAGTCTTCTCCAACACCACAGTTCAAAAGCATTAGTTCTTCAGCACTCAGCTTTCTTTATAGTCCAACTCTCACATCCATACATGACTACTGGAAAAACCATAGCTTTGACTAGATGGACCTTTGTTGGCAAAGTATTTCCTCTGCTTTATTTTTTCCTCTCCGGTATAATTTTTGAAATCAATCAGTTTTGCCCCAAATAGAATTAACTTTTATTGCTTCATTTGTAACTTAATCCCATTATCAGAACACTATGGCTAATTTTTATGACTTTTTGCTGTTATTTACTATGATGTGGATGCGGGGGATAAAAATTTCTTCTAATTTATATAATAAAGTCAATAGTAACTTTTAATGAAGGTTTTTGCATAAGGTTTTGTTATATAATCAACCAAGTGAAGTAAATCCTAACAATTTTCTAATTACTTATTTCTATAAGTCATTCCAGCAATAGTCATTGTATAAAATTATTTGTTTTTCTAACCTATTTGATCTCCAGAATTAATTTCAGTAAACCATACTGTGATTAAATTAGTGTCTTGTTATTAATATCTTGAAGGTGGAGTCTTAGGTGAACTTTCAAAAGTGNGTCATTCCAGCAATAGTCATTGTATAAAATTATTTGTTTTTCTAACCTATTTGATCTCCAGAATTAATTTCAGTAAACCATACTGTGATTAAATTAGTGTCTTGTTATTAATATCTTGAAGGTGGAGTCTTAGGTGAACTTTCAAAAGTGTGTTCCATTTCTCCATTGAACTAGTGGTTACTGAGTGTGTGGCAAGTAATGGAATAAATGGATATCATAATCATGTGCTCACTGATGCTCACCTTCTGTTTGGTTCCATGTAAAGTAATGAGGGATCTTATGTTAGTGGATCACTATATAAATCTTTAGATAGTGATGCTGGCTAAGGTCCTATAAGAAGGAAAGGTAAAACCCATACTTAGAATAGGCATCAGTTCTAGTCACAATGGAAAAAGCCCACTGCTGAAAGGAGTGAACCTTGTAATCACCTTGCTACCAAGTCTCTCACCAATATCTTTTAGGGATGATCCATAACAGATTTATGTGTTGGATTCTGTTAGATATTCAGAGGCATCGGCACTTATGTAAGCCATGATGAGTGGGTGCTGTCATTATGGGCCCATTGTAATGGTACTGGCATTGCTGACAACAGGCTGACTGACTTGACTCTTTGGAATCAGAGCTTTACTAATAGGGAGATTTCGCCTCACTGTAGGCTTTCAGGGTCATACAGCATAGGAGAGTGTCTTCAGTTTGCATTTATATATGAGCTGAACCACATACAAACCAAGCTCATTCTTTTTCTTTCTCCATCATCTGTTTTAAGTGCTCCCTCCCTGCCACCACCGACACCCATAGGATTGACCTGGGGTAGGGGACAACATCGGAGGATGTGGGAGTCTGGATCGCTTGCTTGTAATGCTCATTTCTGCTCTCTGGACCTACCTGTATCTTACACTTCCTAGAAAGCTTATATCTTGTGGTGAATTTCTGCTGAGCCACCCCAGTCTTTTGACTTGGTAACATGATAGGTCTGAAAGAAACTATTCATAATGGACATTCTTTTAAAAATTGAATTATAATGACAACATTACTTTAATTTCAGGTTACAGCGAAGTTATGTGACATTTATATAGGACTTCCCTGTAACTCAGAAGGTGAGGTATCTGCCTGCAATGCAGTAGAGCCAGGTTCGGGCCCTGGGTTGGGAAGATCCTCTGGAGAACTGGAGAAGTGAATGGCAATCCACAGCAGTATTCTTGCCTGGAGAATCTCATGGTCAGAGGACCATGGCAGGCTACAGTCCATGGGGTTACAAAGAGTCAGTCATGACTGAGCAAGTAGAACTACTAACTATTATTATACATTGCAAAGGAGCTTCCCTGATGGCTCAGCAGTAAAGAATCCACCTGAAATGCATGAGATGTGGATTTGATCCCTAAGTTGGGAAGATTCTAGAGAAGAAAATGACAACAACTACTGGAGTGGGTTTCTTGCCTTGGAAATCTAAAGGGTAGTGGAGCCTGGCAGCCTGCAGTCCATGGGGTCACAAGAGTTGGACACAACTTATTGACTACACCATCATCATACATTGCAATATTTTCATCACAATAAGTATAGTTACTATCCATCACCATACAAAGTTACAATATTTTTCTAGTATTGAACATTTTTAAAACTTACTTTGTAAGAAATGTTTAAATTTGCAATAAAATATTTTTGATTATTTGCAATATAATATTATTGACTATATTCATCATGCTGTACATTACATCCCTGTGACTTTAAAACTGGAAAACTGGAGATATATACCTGTTGATACCATTCATCCATTTTGCTCACCTATAATGGGCATTCTTTTTTTTTTATTTTTTGACTTCTTTTTTTTTAATTTTACTTTACAATATATTGGTTTTGTCAAACATCAACATGATTCTGCCATGAGTGTACACATGTTCCCAATCCTGAACACCCCTCCCACCTCCCTCCCCATACCATCCCTCTGGGTCATCCCAGTGCACCAACCCCAAGCATCCTGTATCCTGCATCAAACCTAGACTGGCGATTCATTTCTTATATGATATTATACATGTTTCAATGCCATTCTCCCAAATCACCCCACNAAACTATCAGCAAAGTGAAAAGACAGCCTTCAGAATGGGAGAAAATAATAGCAAATGAAGCAACTGACAAAAACTAATCTCAAAAATATACAAGCGTCTTTTAATTTCATGACTGCAATCACCATCTGCAGTGATTTTTGGAACCCCCCAAATATAAAGTCAGCCACTGTTTCCCCATCTATTTGCCATGAAGTCATGGGACCGGATGCCATGATCTTAGTTTTCTGAATGTTGAGTTTAAGCCAACGTAGGAGTGATAGAAGGTGCAAAATGTGATTTTTTTTTCCTTTTTCCCACCAAAAGGATATCCTCTCCAAAGTGAAGAAAATTTTTCTTTTTATTTTTTTATTTTTTTCTACATCTCTGTCTTGGAATATTGGAAGCTTTTTATAACCAATTAGCAATGCGGAAAAAACAGCCTACTTATGAATAGTTATGCATGTCATAATGGCATCAACTGTAAGTAAATGGCCATTGCATTAAATTCTACTTAGAGATTGCCTTGAAGGAGAGTGGTGAAGGGAAAACTTTCTAATGGAAAACAACTCAGGAATACCTTTAGTTGCACACTTCTCTTGGAAGGCAATGTAGCTCATGGTACATATATTACTAATTGTGAGCAGGCCTAATGGTTTGCTTATCTATTCAGGTTCTAAGAATAGCTGTAAAATTATTGGCATAGAGTTCTGTGTAGAAGAGGTGTGTAGCCAGATTTCTCAGGAAAGCACAGAGAATGACAACATTCATTCTCATGTAAGAGCCATTTAGAGGTTATTCAATAAACAGGAATAAGATGACCTGCCCCTGTGGATGTCTATTAAACCTCTTTCCTCAGCTATTCTAGAACGGTATAATTGGTGATAGAAGTGGTCATAGCAGCTAGTTGATATCCTTGCATAAAATCAGCAACATGCATCTCCCCTCATTGGGCTGATCTGTCTACCATAACTACCACTTGCCCAAGGTGCAAAACAAAAATAAGTGGTCAGCACCTTGTATAGTGTGATATTTCACTTGACTACTAGAGGGCCATCTGCCTTTTGGCAGGTTGAATTNTAGTCCTTGAGAGCAAGCACTGGTCTTATTGGGTTTATTATTTTGTTTTTAACTTCCTACATCCCTCAGCACAGGGCCTGGAGGGCTAAAATCGACTCTTCCTCATCTTTTCAGGCTGTTAGGGAAGAATCTTTGAGATGGGGACAGAAGTCTTCCTACAAAAGCACACAGCCTCTCAAAATTTTAGCCATCTACTGGAAATTCAGGAATCGAAATCTCTCCATGTGCTGCGCTGAGACATGTCTGTGGCCCCCAGGCTGACTTCTATCACCACCCATCACTCTCAGTTCAGTCAGGCTCCTAGAGAGTGAGTCAGACTCTAGCAGTTTTCTAATGGGAAATCTCAGCCCTTCTTGGTGAGTGGCCAACACAGTAGCAGCCATCTTCACTGGCCACCTGGGGAGATATTTGCTCACAGCAAAATCCCAGACTTCCTGGAAAGCTTCCATGCTCAGAAGCTGCCTTGCTGGGTCTCTCCAACACTGTTCACAGGAGTATAAATGAATAAGACCGTTGTGGAAAGAAGTTCATCAGTAAATATAGGCAACATTGATGGAATACTTACTCTGTGCCAGAAACCAACCAAAGTGTTTTACACACTGACATTTCATCCTCACCACAACCATACAAACTAGTTATCATCATCCTTGTTTTAAAAGACACATGAGTTGTCTTTTAAATATTCATTCAATTTGAATTACTGGGTCAGAGAATAAGAATTCCTCTTCAGGAAA
>SJYV01051804.1:87939-144084 GCA_006410875.1 Neotragus pygmaeus
AGCTCCCAATCCTGAATCCCCCTCCCACCTCCCACCCCACAACGTCTCTCTGGATCATCCCTGTGCACCTACCTAAGGAGGCAAAAAACTTTTTCAGAGTACAAGTTTTTTGCCTCCTTAGGTAGGTTTATTCTTAGATATTTTATTCTTTTTGATGAGATATAAATGGGATTGTTCACTTAACTTCTCTTTCTGATATTTTGTTATTCATGTAGGGAAAAGCAACATATTTCCGTGTACTAACTGTGTATCCTTCAACTTTACCAACTTCATTGATGAACTCTAGTAATTTTCTAGTGGTTTAGGATTTTCTAGGTTTTAGGATTTTCTGTATATAGTACCATGTCATTGAAGACAGTGACAATTTTGCTTCTTCTTTTCCAAATTGGATTTCTTTTCTTTTCTTTTCTTCTCTGATTGCTGTGGCTAAAACTTCCAAAGCTATGGTAAAGAAAAGTAGGCATCCTTGTCTTCTTCATAATCTTAGAAAAAATACTTTCAGTTTTTCACCATTAGTATGATATTAGCTCTGGATTTGTCATATATGGCCTTTATTATGTTAAGGTATGTTTCCTCTATACCCACTTTCTGGAGAGCTATTTATCTTAAATGAATTTTAAACTTTATTGAAAGCTTTTTTCTGCATCTGTTAAGATGATCATATGATTTTCTTCTTCTATTTGTGAATGTGATTATCACATTGATTAATTTGTGGATATTAAAAATTCTTGCATCTCTGAGATAAATCCCACTTGATCATAACATATGATCTTTTAAATATATTGTTGGATTCACTTAGCTAGTATTTTGATGAAGATCTTTGCTATGTACTATGTTCATCCATGTCCTGAGATTTTCTTTTTTGTTATCATTGTCTGGTTTTGGTATCAGGGTCATGCTAGCCTTATAAAATGAGTTTATTAGCATTCTTTTCTCTATTTTTTAAGTAGTTTCTGAATGATAAGTGTTAATTCTTCTCTAAATGTTTGATAGAGTTTACTTGTAAAGCCATCTGATTCTGGACTTTTGCTTGTTGGAAGTTTTTAAAATACTGATTTAATTTCTGTACTGGTAATTGATCTGCCTATATTTTCTACTTCTTCCTGGTTCAGCCTTGGGAGATAGTACGTTTCTAAGAATTTTTCCATTTCTTCTAGGTTGTCCATTTTGTTGGCATAAAGTGTTTGCAGTAGTCTCTTATGATTGTATTTCTGCTGTGTTGGTTGTAACTTGAGTGTACTATTTTTTGCCCTGGCAGGATACAATATTGGAGGTTGAAATGTTTGTCTTATTACCTAACAATCACACTGTCCTGAAGTACTTGTCAAAAAAAGTTTGTTGTTGGTATTTTCAGATACATACATATAGGTACAGATGTAAATAGAGATAGACATGGAGATATTTATCACACAACATCATACTGTGTGTGCTATTTTACTATCCACAGTTCCATTCAATAATGTGTATGGTGTCCTTAACTGTATAGAATTCAAACTTGTTTTTAGTGACTTCAGAGGATTTAACTGTATGGATGCATCATAATTTTTTTTAATTTATCATCAGTTAGTATCTGTTTCATTCACTTTTAAGCTTTATTCACTGAACTTCTGTGTTGCTAAATCTTTATACACATCCATGTGCTTAGTCATTCAGGCATGTCTGACTCTTTGCAACCCCAAAAACTGTAGCCCACCAAACTCCTCTGTCCTTGGGGGATCTCCAGGCAAGAATATTGGAGTGGGTTGCCATGCCCTCCTCCAGGGGATCTTCCCAACTCAGGGATCAAACCCAGGTTTCCTGCATTGCAGGAGGATCCTTTACTGTCTGTACCACCAGGGAACGCCATATATATCCGTAGTTAGTCAATAAGTAAGTAAGTAAAGTCACTCAGTCGTGTCCGACTGTTTGTGACCCCGTGGACTGCAACCCACCAGGCTCCTCAGTTCATGAATTCTCCAGGCAAGAATACTGGAGTGGGTTGCCATTTCCTTCTCCAATTAGTCAATATAAGATTGAATAAAAATTAAGTCACATATGTTCTTCTGCTATCTAAACTATAACAGAAAAATTAATATGATTAGAGTTAAATTTTGAGTTAATATTTATCTATTTTCAGAGTTTATTTCTAATGGGTGATTGCCAATATTTATAAAATTTTCAACAAAATGGCACAGAAATATTTTGTACTATTATATACAAAATATTCCACTTTTGTTTCCCTCTTTCTCTCAAGCGTCTTATTATGAGTTTTTTGATCCTTTGGTTGCTCTGGTCAAACCAATTAGTTCTCTAGGGGCAAAGTCCCATGATCCGTGAGCTCCTTCTAAACTGTTTTGCATTATCATTTGGTAACTGTTCTTTCAAGCTGTAAATCGCTTCCTTCTAATGTAATTCTTCTTATGGAAAATTTTATATGGCATTTTGTTTTGTGGAACATAGGAAAATCTCAGACTCTTCTCTTTATACAGGTAAAATGTAAGTATGGAAATAAATTTGACAATGCAAAAATTGCCTTAATTTCAGGTATAATTTTGTTGTCATAAGTACTATAAATAATAGTAATATCCTTAATTNATTGGCATATAAGTGCTGATAGTAGTCTCTTATGATCCTTTGTATTTCTGTGTTGTCTGTTGTGATCTTTCCTTTTTCATTTCTAATTTTGTTGATCTGATTTTTCTCCATTTGTTTCTTGATGAGTCTGGCTAATGGTTTGTCAATTTTATTTATCCTTTCAAAGAACAGGCTTTTGGCTTTGTTGATTTTTCGCTATGGTCTCTCTTGTTTCTTTTGCATTTATTTCTGCCCTAATTTTTAAGATTTCTTTCCTTCTACTAACCCTGGGGTTCTCCATTTCTTCCTTGTCTAGTTGCTTTAGGTGTAGAGTTAGCTTATTTATTTGACTTTTTTCTTGTTTCTTGAGGTATGCCTAATGGGCATTCTTAATTGAAATTTTCTTTAACTGTTAATCTAATGTCCCATCTTTACAACCGCACAGTAGAAAGCCAGGTGGTGGTGTCACATGATAGTGTGACCTTGCTATAGAAAATTAAAAGCTTTACAAGATGGTGTATCCTCTGACAGAAGCTTATCATACATTCCGAGGGTTATTGTTCCTTCAGAGTCATATGCCCCACATAGGAGGGGCTGCATAGAAGAATCAAAACCTATGTCTGGTGCTGATTCATTTTCTGGCTCTGGGTCCCACCAAAAGCTGTCAGCCTTCCAAATCACCTGGCAGATGAGTCAAAACAGTAATACCAAGTATGAAATATGCTATATCTGGAGTACAAAATGTTTCCCAGTTTATGTGCTTCCTTTGTAGTTGTGAGTAGTGCACGAAGCAATCTATTATTCTTTACTTTCGAGGAAAACATACTCCAGTGTATTGAACAACTAAAGCAAAATGTTCCCTGATACAATGCATCCCATAGCTTTTTAGTGTTTTCTTGCTCACCCTCTGGGACACATGGATCTTACCAAATCCTCAGACATCCTCTTTTGGCTCAGTTGATGTGATTATCATGTCATTGATAGTGGACCAACCTGATAGTCGCCAAATTTATCAAATTAACAGTCTAGAATCCTTGAGAGTATTTTATGGGAGAGAGTTAACATAGTCCTGTGGCATCACACGTAAACTTATCCTGCTTCTCTTTCACTGTAAGGCTTGAGAAGAATACACTGATTGATTACTACACACCTTGTACCCAAGGTCATGCTACTAAGCTGTTGAAGAGATAACTTTTCCCTCTTGTACAACAGCAGTCTGAATATAGCTCACTTAAATTTGGGGAATTGATTGTCATTCTCTATCATGCATCTTGCCTTTATAAGAGCTGACATGAAGAATAACTGAGGATATAACAGACCACAATCCTGGAATTCTTTCAGTACTTAAAAGTAGCACACTGACCTTTTCTATTTCCTCTGGCATGTGATATCATTTTAATAACTGCCTAGTGTGTGAGGATGGGTAGCTTTTCAGGCCTTACCTGCAGAAAGTTCTAACTACATGGGGGAAGGAGCTAATTTGGGGACTGGTTTACTGAGAAGAGTATTCAGTTAAACTTACACTTAGGGATTGGGAAGTTAAGGATTAGGTGATAACCTATGAAGTTCTTGAAACTTGATAGAAGCCAGTCTGTCAATTCTTTCATTCTGTTACTCTAGCAAGAGTTACCGTGCTGTAAATACCATATATCAGTGTCAACTGGGACTCTCTCAGTCAGTCTTCCAAATATTTATGTTTTCACAGTCCCTCATGTATGATTTCCAGAGTAGAGGGTCCTGGATCTTTTTGGAATGAGGTAAGATGAATTATTAGTATTTGCACATAATATTGCTTTTCAGTGCTCCCTTCTGGGAACTTGGATCTTCCTTCAAGCAAATAGTTTGGGGCCGGAAAACTGGTACAGAATCAGAAATTTGTCCATCATGAATATTTGACTGACTGTCCTGAGCTTCCTGATCATGCATCCTTAACTCACCTTGATTTATAAGACTGTTTGTACAAACTGAGCTATCCATCTGGCTCTACATATCTTTCTCCCAAGGATGCCATATCTGGTTAAAAGTCTCTATGTCCTTCACCCCATTTTTGCTATGACATGATTGTTTATTACAATAATTGTAACTACCCTATTTTGACAGCTAGTAACTATCATATGACCTTTCTTTGAAAAAACTCTCATTACCATTCTAGTTGCTATCAGGGAACACAGTTCTGTAACAGCTTTCCCAGTTGTCAGACCTAAACTACCATCTTACAGAGAAACTACTGCTCAGTTTCTCGCCAGTGCATGCCTTATTGACTGGGTAAATGGAGTGTCTTTTAGGCCTCCCTTGAAATATAGTTGACTCATAGTTTCCAGCCTTACATAATAGATCCCCATTTCAATGTTTCATTTTGCTGATTCTCAATTCCTTTTTACACTGCCTGCTATCATACTTATGGCTTTTATTTTTTACTTAGTGGGAGACTTCCTTCTCTGGGTTTTATACTCCATTCTTGCAGGTTAAAGCTATCTTTTGTATCTTTGTCAGAGTTTTAAATAGAGTTTCATAGGAGATTGTTCCCAGTTGTATAAGATGTCTCTTATCTAACTTTATGTCATGATACCCTTGACATCAGACTTACTACATTCAGTCCCTTACATAAGCCCTGACTCCTCTTCCTACATTTGGCAAGGCTGTGTGTAACCACTTCAGTTAAAGTCCTTTCACTCCCTTAGTAGATCAAATGTCATCAAATCTGAGTTATGTTGTCACTTAATACTGGTTATTACTCTCATGCACAAAATTTGAGGAAAGGCAGACATTCTGTGGGGAACATAGTTATCTCTTAAACCATCAGCTTGCAGATTTTCTTCAAACAAGTTGCATGCAAGATTTTAACATGGAAGTATCCTGGAGGATTCTGGGGAGTATTAAGATTTAGGTGATGGTAATTCAGGAGATTTCTGCAGTCTGAGGATGTTTAGGGGCACACAGAGATTTCAGCTGTTCATGTGCATTGTCACAGATATCTCCATCTAAGTATATGAATCTCGTGCATGCTCAGTCACATCTGACTCTTTGAGACCCTGTGGACTGTAGCTGTCCATAGATTTTTCCAGGCAAGAATACCAGAGTATGTTCCCATTGCCCCTTCCTCCAGGGGATCTTCCTGACCCAGGTATCAAACCCGTCTCTTGGACCGGATTCTTTACCAGTGAGCCACCTGGGAAGCCCTCACTTCTTCCCAACTAGGGCCCCATCATTGTATAATGGAATTGCTAGATACGAGGGTTCAGTCTTCTCTGGAATCGCATTATCATTACAACTAAGAGATTACCTTAAACCTCAGCTTTCTGCCTTCCAACTACAGGAGACAGAAGTTTCCATCTCTGTTGCCAAGGAGGTGCTATGGCTTTTAAACACCTGGGCTTAACTTGGGGAGGAATTATCACAGGTTTTGCTTTCTTTCTCCAGTTCATTAATCACCTTTAGCAACACATCCAGCAATTATGTTTCTTATAATTACTATTAAAATGTTGATGCTTCAGTGCTTTTGTTTCCCTGTAGACTCCAGGTCCCCGCCACTGGTGAGAGTATTAACAGTTACCCAGTTATCTCATGCCAGAGGCTATCAGCACTTCACCTATCTCAGCAATGGGGTTCCCATCGCTGATAAATTGGCCAATGAATATCCATCTTAAAATCTCATTTTAATGAACTGCTGCCTCTTTCTAACATCATCATTTATTAGCCTTGTTCTTCACTAAACTGAGTTTAGGAATATTTGAGAATAACTTAGGGAACAATACCTTTTCGGAGGTTGAAAGAAACAGGATTGGGCAGAAGGAAAAATTGACCTGCAATGCAGTAGCATCAAAATCCTCACCCAGCCCACTGGACAGGTCTTCAGAGGTCTTCAGACAAACAGTCATTGGAAGCACTCCACCCCTGGGGCAGAAGAAGAATGTGGGGCATGCAACTCCCTTCGCCTAAGAATAACTTCTGCAGGAATTCACCTGAGACCCCTTAACAGGTAACACTTTCAGCCCTGGAGGGAGTATCCCAGGAGGCACCACAGTCTTGAGTGCAGAACCATGGTAAAATAATTTGACTATAACTTTGTCCCACAGACCAAGATCTATAGTGTTTCATTTTTTTTTCTACCCCTCCCCTATACATAAATCTCTTTCCAAATAAGATCTGCCCTGGAAATTTTCCAAATAGAATACCAGAACTTTTGAATTCTCAAGATAGGGGATTCAAAAGATGAGAAAATGTAGCGAGAGCTTCATTAAGATTTCTTAATTGCCTCATTTTAGCTCCCCAATCATATAGGTCACAATTTTCTCATGAAGGGAGGGGACTGTGTTATTAGTAGTTAAAAATAGTGAAAATAGACTGAAAGAAATTAGGGAAGGAGAAGTGAATTCCATTTTACAGTTTCTAGTTTTTCTCTTTAGTTTTTTCCTTTTAAAAAAATTAACTCAGTGCTTCTCAAATGTAGTAGCATATTAAAAATCCTCTCAAGCGTACTTTAACATATGCTAACTAGTACCTGGGTCTACTACTGACCAATTAAATCAGAATCTCTGAAATTGGTTCTCAGAGACCTTTAGGTTGTAAATGCTTACTAAGTAATTGCAAAGTTCAGTCAGTATTGCTTACTATATTTGGCTTTTCAGTTAAGTTACAATCAACCACTCATAGCTGTGGTCTCGAGATGAGGCCAGCAGTCTGTAATCCATATTTATAATTCTACTCTGCCATTATCAACCATTGTTTCTTTGTGTATCTTTCTGGAAAAAACAGAATGTAGTTTTTTATTTTGTCTTTGGTAAGCTGTGACACAGAATAAGGATATACCATTGCCCAAGCAGAAAACGTACACTCTATTCTGTCTACTATCTTGAAGGAGTCCTGAACAGAAGTCATACAATGAGTGCAAATGGCCACACAAAAATTCTATAAATATTTAAAGATTGCCATTGTTAAAGAATAATGAAATCACTGAATCCTCTAAAAATATTGAGATCCCTCAGAGAAATTAGAGTTCAAGAAATAAAATATTATCTTTTTGTAAGTTAAAGAAAACTTCACACATGTTAAACAAGTATTTAAATGAATTAAGATCTTAATTTTTATCCTGTTCAATGTCAGCCAAAAGCATCTCACTGAGATGTTTGGGGAGAATTGGAGTTTATGTAGTCTCTCACTATAATAAATATAACCTTGTAAAAGCTCTAATGATGGTCTTATCTTCAAATCTCTAATGTGTAATTTTAACCCTAAAGGATTTATTAGATAATTTAGTGTTTCTATACACTAGCCTTGAAACTGAAAGTCTTGCAAATAGAAAGCCCTGACTCCTTAACACAGCTAATAATCTTTCCAGGCTCACTTTATATTTCTGGTCAAAGATCATAGCAGTGAATTAGCTATCTCAGATGGAATGAGACAGAGAGAAAATTCTCCAATTCAGCTTTGTCTGGATGGGTACAACTGTACAAGAGGTTCAGAATCCACAATTCATAAATTTAAGGGAGTTACCTATCAAGAAGTTAATTTAAGCATTATACATAAAATCTAAAGAGGAAAATGTTTGTTCAAACTTCTTTGTTCTCTCAGTAAATGAGACTTACACATATTTTTTTCTTATACAATGAAGAAAAACATTATCTCGTGATGCGTATCTATTTGGGATATCATTTTCCCCCCATATAGGGTATTTGGGATACTCGGTGGCTAATTTGTTAAAGAATTGGCCTACAATACGGAAGACCAGTGTTCAGTCCCTGTGTTGGGAAGATCCCCTAGAGAAGGGAATGACAACCTACTCCATTATTCTTGCCCGGGGAATTCTGTGGACAGAGAAGCCTGGTGCGCTATAGTCCATGGGGTCACAAAGATTCAGACACAACTGAATGAGTAACACCTTCTTTCATAGGATATCCAATATTTTAAAATTAAATGCAATTTTGATACAGGAAATCTGGGTTAACAAGTGCTAGGTGAAGGTGTCAGTTTGAGGGTAATTTGACTAACCAGGGATTTAGAAAGGACTGATGCTGAAGCTCTGATACTTTGGCCCCCTGATGCGAAGGGATGACTCATTGGAAAAGACCTTGATGCTGGGAAAGATTGAAGGCAAAGGATAAATAGGGTGGCAGAGGATGAGATAGATAGTATCATGGACTCACTGGACATGAATCTGAGCAAACTCCTATAGACAGGGTAGGACAGGGAAGCCTGGTGTGCTGCAGTACATGGGGTTGCAGAGTTGAACATGACTTAGCAACTAAACAACAACAACAAAATTGGTGAATTTTTCTTAAAATGCAATCTTTGGACCAGCAGCATGAACAATACCTGGGAGTTTTAGAAATCCACATTCTCAGACCCCATGCCATACATATTTTGTAACAGATTATTTGAGGATTTGGGTCCCGGTAATTTTGTGATAAGTTCTTTGATGATCCTGTTTGATATTAATTTGAAACTTACTACTTTAAAGTATTAGTTTCCTTTCTTTTTTGTAACAGTTTTATTGAGGTATATTTAGTATAAAATAAACTACAGATATTTAAGAAAATTTGGTAGTTTTTAAAACTATCAATGAAGTGAAGAAAATGAATATATCCTCTACCCCTCAAAATTTCCTACTTCTCCTCTGTAATACCTTTTTCTTCCTCTCTCCAAACTTCACCCACTCTTTCCCAAAATAAAACCTGTCCCACTTTTGGATACTGTATATATTACTTTACACGTACAGAGTTTCATATAAATGGGATCACAGAAATTATGCACTTTTGTCCTAATTGTTTCCACTTTATAATTATTTGAGATTTTTTATATGGTGATATATATATTCTATTTTTTTAAATTGGAGGATAATTGCTTTACAATGTTGTGCTGGTTTCTGCTGTACAGCAATGTGAATTGGCTATAAGTATACATATATCCCTTCCCTCTAGGGCTTCCCTCCCACAGTACCCCCATCCCACTCCTCTAGATTGTCACAGAGCAAATACTTTATTTTTAAAATGTTGTCCTATGGAGCATTCATCTACTAAAAATGTGGGTTTTTAGCTTTTGGTTATTACAAATCCAGCTACTATAATGTGTACTATCAGTCTTTCTGTGGGTATAAGCTTTACTTTAGGGCAGAAAATGGTGCATGAAATGGGTAGGCCATATGGCAGTCATATGCTTAGATTTTCCCAAAATGGCCTTATCAGTTTATATTCCCACTGGCAATTCCTCATCCTCTTCATCACTGTATATAGTCATTTCTTTCTGTTTCAGCTTTATTGAGGTATGATTTACAAATAAAGATTAGGTATATTTAAGATATATAATGTGATATTTTGATATATGTACACATTGTAATAAGATTACTACAACCAAAAATAATAACATATCCATCACCTCATATAATTACCTTTACCCTTTTAGTGATGAAGACATTTAAGATCTCCTTTCTCATCAAATTTCAATTATACAAAATAGTAAACTATTAACTGTAGTTACCAATTGCACATGAATTCTCCAGAATTTACTGATCTTACAACTGAAAGTTTGCATCTTTTGACCAACATCTCCCCATTTCTCCCATCCCCCTCGACTCAGGTAGCCAGCATTCTACTCTGTTTCTATGAGTCTAACTTTAATTCCACATATAAATGAGATCATCCAGTGTTTGTCTTTATGTGTCTGACTTAATTCACTTAGCATAATGTCCATAATGTTCATCTATATTGTTGCAAATGACAGAATTTCCTTCTTTTATTATGACTGAATTATATTCTCAAGTGTGTGTTTTGTGTGTGTGACATTTTCTTTATTCTTCTGTTGATGAACACTTACTTGGCTATCATGCAAAATGCCGCAATGAATGTAAGAGTGCTATGAGATAGTGAGTTTATTTCCTTTGGATGTATATCCAAAAATGGGATTGCTGGATCATACATTTTACTGTTTTCCCTAATGACTGTACCAATTTACTTTTTCACTAACATTGCACAAAGTTACCCTTTTCTCCAGATCCTTTCCAACTTTTGACTTTCTGTTAATAGTCCCTTGGTCAGGAAGATTCCCTGGAGAGGGAAATGGCAACCCACTCCAGTATTCTTGTTTGGGAAATCCAATGGACAGAGAAGTGTGGCAGGCTACAGTTCATGGAGTCACATAAGAGTTGGATACAACTCAGCAACTAAAACAACAATAACTAATAAGTTTTGAACATTTTCATAAGCTTATTTTTATCCATAAAGATATTTTTGGATTTGTTCATGTACTTGTTGAGTTGTATGCATACTTATAAATGAGGTTTAAGTTTTATACAAGTTCTCTATCAGCTATAGACTTGCAATTATTTTTCTGCAGGCTATATCACTTTTATTTTTTCTAATTCCTAAAAGTATTGTATGAAGAGGAACAATTTTAAATGTTTATGAAATCCAATTGACTATTTTTTTGTAGATTATGCATTATAAGGATGAAAATTACATACCCAAGCCTTTCAAAAGTAAAGGCAAAATTTATATATATGCCATTATATTGCATGCATATTATAAGAATAATGACACAAAGGAAATATAGTAAAGAAAAAGATTCTGGATAATATGTAATTAAAAAGTGGAGAATAATTCTAGAAGTGTGACGTTTAAATTTTTTTTCAATATTCATTATTCTAAATAACCATTTTAGGATTGTATGATAATTAAAAAGGAAAACTTTATAGTAATGTCAATCCATCTTTGAAAATTAGGAACAGTAGGGAACTTTCCTCATTCATCCTAGTATTTATTTTTAAAAAAGCATTAATATTACACAGACTGATTCATAGCAGTACTTATATTTGTTGTTGCTGTAGAATCCCTCGAAGTACAGAAAGGAAAATGAAATAAAATAGAGCTTATATATATTTAGGGCTTCCCAGGTGGGGCCAGTGGTAAAGAATTTGCCTGCCAATGCAGGAGACCTAAGAGATGCAGGTTTGATTCCTGGGTAAGGAAGATCCCCTGAAGGAAGTCCTGGCAACCTATTCCAGTATTTTTGCCTGTCAAAAGCCATGGACAGAGAAGCCCTGTGGGCTATCGTCCATAGAATCTCAAAGAGTCGGAAACAACTGAAGTGACTTAGCAAGCACACATTCATGTAGATTTAAAAGAGAAATTAAACTTTAATTATGCATGGATGTTAAAATTGTGTGCATTGAAAATTCAAGTAATGTGAGAGACACTTAGAATTTAAATGTTAATTAGGCACATATCATTTATTCCATGTCCTGCTTTTGTCTAGGTCTTGAAGAAGCAAACACCAAGACAGAGTGAAATGTATGAGAATTACATTGAGGGAAATGCTTTTGTTATAGAAATAGAAAGGGAGCTGTAAAAGAGTTGGTGAGAGGTCCAAAAGATGAATAATGTTGGTCAAAAGTATCCTAGACTGCTTAGCAGTATAATGAAAATTCTGCAAAGTCGTCAGTTCATCCTTGAATAAAAGGCAAAAGTCAAAGTGATCCTGTTTTTCCCAAGAACTGGTCTCCAGTTACTCTCTTGGTATCTCTGATGCACTCCAGTAGGACAGTTTCTGTGCAAATTTGTGATGGATTTCAAAGCTGGAATGGCCTGAGTCATTTTTACACCCTACAATAGAAGGTCAGTAAGGTATATTCTCATGACTACCACATACTAATGTAACAATAATGAAACAGAATTTTAACTTATATGACAATATTGCCATCATGATTTATATTTGCAAGCAGGCATATGGTACATAATTTTCACACCTTCCTTTTATTTCAGATATGTCTCTTAGAGAGCAGTGTTTTAAAATAATTTTTATTTCCTGAAAGGCGAACTCATTCTGCTTTATTTGGAGTATTGGTATGCTTGTGCTTGGAATTCCTTCTGTCTGACTTTATATTTTTAGTCATTACAATATTTATTTCTCTTCTCTCTTCTCTTTTCCATCTTAATCACTTTCAACAGTTTCATTTCCTTAACCCTCCATGTTGATTTCAATCAATATTTTTTCCTAATGGTTTTTAATAGTTGAGCAGGNTGATGCTGAAGCTGAAACTCCAATACTCTGGCCACCTCATGTGAAGAGTTGACTCATTGGAAAAGACTCAGATGCTGGGAGGGATTCGGGGCAGGAGGAGAAGGGGACGACAGAGGATGAGATGCCATGATGGCATCACTGACTCAATTGACGTGAGTCTGAGTGAACTCCGGGTGTTGGTAATGGACAGGGAGGCCTGGCATGCTGCGATTCATGGGGTCACAAAGAGTCAGACATGACTGAGTGACTAAACCAACTAACGAACTCAAGCCTTGAACAGTTAGAGCCCTACCTATCTGCTAATGTAACAAGCTCATAGTGCTAATTAGCATGCTCTCTTAGGATCACGTTAGACTTCATCTCTTTCAAGAAATCTTTCCTGTCCTACAGCATGGTTGGTTCTCTTTTGAACTATTCTATCAAACTGTTTCTCTCTAGGATGGCATTTATCATATAATATTTGCCTCTATTTTCCCTAAGGGTAGTAACAGAGCCGTGAGAGTTCTGTTCATGGCCTCTAAAAGAATGACTGAGCAATTAAATGAATTAATTGATTCAGAAGAAAACTTAGTGTGAGAATGAATTACTGAGTCTATATTTGGGGAATGTATACTAAAGTCAGAATTAACATAAGATTCAATAGCCTCAGATTCTTTTTTTTTTTTTTGAATTGCATCACATAGTTTGCAAGATCTTAGTTCCTCAACCAGGGATTGAAACTTAGCCCTTGGCAGTTCAAAGTGCAAAGTCCTAACCAGTGGTTTTGTTGTCCAGTCACTAAGTTTTGTCCAACTGTTTGAGACCCCACGGACTGCAGCATGTCAGGCTTCCCTGTGCTTCACTATCCCAGAGTTTGTTGGAACTTCTGTCCATTCAGTTGGTGATGACATCCAACCATCTCATCCTGTGTTACCCTCTTCTCTTCTCACCCTCAGTCTTTCCCAGCATCAGGACCTTTTTCAATTTGTTGGCTCTTCCCATCGGGTGGCCAAAGTACTGGAGCTTCAGCTTCAGCATCAGTCCTTCAAATGAATACCTCCAGGGAATTCCCATGGCCTCAGATTCTAAATTATAAAATAACTCAGAAAGTTCTGGAGAGTCTCAAGACCAAATGTATGCATAAAATTTAATAGAGTAGCAGAGAAATTCTTTGGAAGTTACTAAGGGTATTGGCATGACCACCTTAAAAGGGACCCACAAATTTCGTTGTAGAGGAAATCTGAAATTCAGTCGTAGAGATACCCAGGCAGACTTTATTTTTTAATTAATTAATTTATTTTAACTGGAGGCTAATTACTTTACAATATTGTAATTTTACCATACATTGACATGAATCTGCCATGGGTGTACATGTGTTCCCCCTCCTGAACACCCCTCCCACTTCCCTCCTCATCCCCATCCCACTGGGTTATCCCAGTGCACCAGCCCTGAGCACCCTGTCTCATGCATCGAACCTGGACTGGCGATCTGTTTCACATATGATAATAGACATGTCTCAATGTTATTCTCTCAAATAGTCCCACCCTCGCCTCCAGGGAGAATTTCATAAAGACAGTATTATCAGTATTTTAAAGTGCTTCCTTAGGACTAGGGTCATAATTAAACCTTTCAGAAAAAACTGTTGAAAAGAAGTCCAAGCATCTGAAAATAACTATTATTTCATGAGTTTAGATATAGAAATATACTCAAGTATAATATAAAATTGAAATATATATCATCATACATGTATATATTATGAACTCAGTACTGGATTGATTTTTACTTTTTTAAACTTTTCTGTCTGTTGTATTAGAAAAGCTAAAAGAGTCAAATTGATTAGGATTGAATATCTGAGGATTTCTCAAAACCATATGAATTATTATTTATATATTATTAATAGCTGGCATGCCAAATAAAGTATGAAGAACTATCGTTGTTATCCTAATACTTCACTGGAAAACTATCTTAATATAAATGTTTGTATAAAAATCATTAATTCAAGTATGAAACAAGTCTGTGGTTCATATTTTTGTAATGTATTATTTTATATATTTAAGGTTTATACATTTTCACTTTAAGTGCATTTTGAAACACTTTGGACATTAATGTGATGGACTTTGTCTATCAGGCCTTCATTTTTCCCTTAAATGAGGGAAACATTGAAAAATATCTTTATTGGAAATCATATGCTATTCAATTGTGAAATTTAATATTTGGGCTTTATTTTAAATCTCCTCTCCAAATACAAGAAAATGACATCATCACAATTATTTATGATAAAAGGTATACATTAAGTGAAGTGGAAAAACACTGAATTAGGTTAGCTAGAGTTATATAATGGAAATAAGGCACCAAGCTAGAACAATGATACAAAATAACTAACACATTTGGAAAATGGATTGTTGATCAAGTGCTAAAAGCAGTCATTTTAATTTTTCCAGAGGGGGGGAAAAACTGATTCTAGATGCTTCAAGATGTATTTACCCTATGATTTATAATTTAAAATCATTTGAGGGTGATTCATGACAGAATCTATGATCTGTAGCAAAATTGCAAGTTTGATTTTTTTCCTGTTTAAACTCTTACATAAATGAGTTATTAGTATGAAGCAGCTACTTAGTGTCACATCCTACAGTAGGTTCATTACACACCTAATGATAATAGGTAGGCATTGTTATCTCAATTTCANATTCATGACAGAATCTATGATCTGTAGCAAAATTGCAAGTTTGATTTTTTTCCTGTTTAAACTCTTACATAAATGAGTTATTAGTATGAAGCAGCTACTTAGTGTCACATCCTACAGTAGGTTCATTACACACCTAATGATAATAGGTAGGCATTGTTATCTCAATTTCATAGAGAAAAAATGAGTTTCAAAGAAATTGGGTATCTTTCTCAAGGTAGCGTGTTTAATACATGGGAGAGTTAGAATTTGAATGGAGGAAATTTTGGCTTCAACTTTAAGGCCATTTTTTCTCAACCAAACTGCCTGTGTGTTCAGTATCATATCTTTCTGTTTTTCATTTCCAACTCACTTTTCCGCTACAGTAATATAAAATCATACCAGTACCTGATGATGTTTCACACCTATTCTCTTTATGTACCTTTCATACTTTACTCTTCTTTAAAGTTTAGATTATGCTGAAGTTTCTTCTCCTTTTAAATACCTGGTAAACTCCTATTTTCCTTAAAAAAGTATTATAGCTTTCCCCAAAATCCTTCTTGACCAACACCATTCTCCTCAAAGTGTCATTTGCTCTCTATTTAACCTTTGTGCCTTCTACATTCTATGCGGTTAGTATGTATGCATTCAATTTTTATATATTTATATTTATATGTATCTCTAAGTTTTCTAAGAATGTATTGGCTTCTTCAGAGGTTATGCCATAGCATACTTATATCTGAATCCCAAGTGCCTAGAACATTGTCTGGTACATTAATAGGTGCTGAATAAATGTTGAACTAAAATAAAAAGCATTAGTTCCCCCCCCCACACACACAATCCTGTTTATAAAGGCAAGAGGCCAAATCTGGGTGGATGATGTTTCTGACCTTAGATGACTGAAATTATGAGTAGAAAGTTTAAAATTTGGATTTTATAAAAGGATACTAAACTTGAAATCAGAAGACCTAAATAAATTCTTGCTTTTTCATATGCAGGCAATGAGAAATTAGGCATTTCATTTCTCTCAAAGCTTTAATTATTCTCTAAAATGTGGCTTAAACAACTCTTTTTATATCACATAGTTATTTTGAGAAATCAAATGTAAATGGAATAATGCATATGATAACGCTTGAAAATTGCTAACCATTCAATGTGATGTTCCTTTTATTATTTCAAGGAGAAAAAGTGACCTAAGGCAGCAGTCCCCAACCTTTCTGGCACTAGGGACTGATTTCATGGAAGGCATTTTTTCCACAGACTGAGGTGAGGGGTGATTTCAGGATGGTTCAAGCACATTAGATTTACTGTGCACTTTATTATTATTACATCAGCTCCACCTCAGATCATCAGACATTAGATCCCAGAGTTTGGGGACCCAAGACCTAAGGAAGATTAGCAAAATATAGCAAGATTACCAGTCTAGTGATTTGATGAAGTTAGGTATCATGGACTATTTTAAGTGAACTCTTGGGTAAATTTTCCGAAGTTTCAAAGATGAAATTTGTCAATGAGTTGTAGTTAACCTGAGATGTAGTTGTTAGTGGCAGGCCCAAGAATAAATTAAATCTTCATCTGTTTAGGAATTACATCTGAAACTAAAATGAAATAACAAAATCATAGAATGATTATCTTTGAAATATAGAATGTTGAAGTTATTGTCTCTCCACTTCCAAAACTATTCCATTANTAGTGGCAGGCCCAAGAATAAATTAAATCTTCATCTGTTTAGGAATTACATCTGAAACTAAAATGAAATAACAAAATCATAGAATGATTATCTTTGAAATATAGAATGTTGAAGTTATTGTCTCTCCACTTCCAAAACTATTCCATTAAATATACTTAAAATTTTTTGTGAAAAGAAAAAGAAATGTAGTTAGAATAATTTGGAATTACCCTATACCATATCCTCTTATGGTTACTCAAAATCACATATTCAAATTAAATATTCCTTTATAAGTTTAGTAAGTTTTAGAAATGATTGGCTTTATTTTAAGCAATTTCAACCCAAGTTACTACTTTACAAAAAGCACTTTGGGACAAATCTGTCCTAGATATTTTTAACAAATGAATAAAAAAGTAAAAGAAGAGGGATGCAAGATTTGAAGATCAAGAGTAACTGAAAATTTGTCCCCAGCTAGATATTCAAATTAGGAAAGATGAAATAGTAAGATCCCTACTTAGAATTTTTCCACTGAGGATGCTTCAGTTTTTAGAGCAATAATGAAAGCAGCAAAGTGTTCTGTCAATCAATTATATTCAGCAGTGTCATCTCAAGTTGTAAGCCAAGATGCATTCATTTTATGAATATATTCTCTTGGTTGCTGCTTTCCTAGGGGATGAAAATAAGCTGTATGCTGGGATATAATGGTACTTTAGGGGCTTAGAGAGCAAATTATTGCACAGCCAATATTGAATAAGAATATGTATCCCTAGAGAATAGCTTTGTTACATATTAATCCAAAAATAAGCAAAGACTGTCAGTACCTCTTTAAAAGAAGAATTAATTCATGATTAGGAAATTATGGAAATCTTACTTGTCTTTTACAAGAAAACTCATGAGCAAGCACTATTCTTAGAAGTGAAAAAAATGCAGTTGATGTTAAGACAATTCATTAAATTTCACAAGGGAAATTGCAATACAGAGATGTAGGCCAAAATATAAGGGTCTCTAGGTCAAATATGAAATTTAAAATTAATTGTTGGAAGTTATCTAAAATGACTTTTGTCCAGTGATTTTTTTTCTTTCATTAACAATGATTCTTACACTTTAAAGTGTGATGCAGCAAGATTCTTAATAAGCATTTGTAGTAAATACAGGCTCTCCTCTAGCATTTTAAGCCTCTTAACAGGTATTTTCTGTGAAAAATTTCACCAGCTGAATGTTGTTGTTATTCTTGGTTATGGAAAGGAACATATTGAAGTTTCTTGTTAGTGTCTTTTTTGTCAGAAGTCTAATATTTAGGTAAAATATTCAGATTCTATACTTACAATAAGCTTGAAAACTTATCAGACATGGTAACATGACATTTTGCACTTTTGCAAAATCCAATTTGAGAAATACTGTAAACTTTTTCTAAACCAACTCCTTTTTTTCAACAGCAACAAAAAAATTCGCAGTATAGTTAATGAGAAATATTACAAACTTCTATCTTGAGGTATTATATCATTTATAATTAATTTTAGGAGAAAACATACTTTGATTTAGACTTTGTATGATTCTCCAAAGGAATTGAAAACCTGTTGAAGGATAAAGGAAACACTTGAAAAAAAAGACTGAGATTAGAAGCTACCAAAAAACAATTCTAAACTTTGAGGAAACTTCTAAAAGCAATGACTTAAGAAATGATGTCTTTGAAGATAATGGTAGTCATTAAATATAAACAGGATTAAAAAAGTATTATGGTAATATGACACAAATTCTTTCTTCAAAGTATTTTAGTAAATGAAAGTAATGCACACATTCACTTACAAATATTCATTGGTGTCCATTATTCCAAAAACTTTCTTAGCTTCTGTGAACATAGGTATAAAACAACAACAAACAGAAATTGAAATCTTTGCACTCAAGGGGTTACATGGGATTACATTCTGGGGAAGGAGAGTAATTGATGAATAAAACAGAAATTGAAATTTTGCACTCAAGGGGTTACATGGGATTACATTCTAGGGAAGGAGAGTAATTGATGAATAACTAAAAATGTAAAATATAAAAACAACATGAACAAAAATTAAAGTAGAGGGAAGTATACTTTAAATAAGGTGACCATGGAAACTCTTACTGTAAAGAGGACATTGGATCAAAGAATCAAAGGGAGAGAAGAACTAAGATATATAAGAGGAGATCATTAGAAGAGGACTCATACATGTACTTTACCTTGATTTTACAGCTGCTTGCAATAAGGGTTCATATAAAATTTAGAAGTAAAGATGATTAAATATCTATAAATATAAATGAAAAAAATATACTGTGTTAATAAAATGATATCAGTTTGTATAAAGTGCATTCCAAAGATTGTGCCCTCTAATCTGTACTCTTCACATTTTAATCAATAGTTGTAATCAGGATATAGAAGGCATACTTCTCATATCTGTAGAGAAGTAAAAATGCAGTGTTAGTTAATCCTGCACTGATAAATTTTACTTCTGAAGAAAATTTGTGTACAGTAACAGTAAAGAACTTGGCAAACTTGAATATTTGACCTTGTATTTATTTGGTGAAAGAATCAGTTTTGTATAAGTGCAGGATTATTGAGACCTGGCTTAACAGAAACGTTATTGGAAATACTAGAAATTTTTGATTAATCACAATCTCAATATGCTATAGAGTTATATTGGAGTTTAAAAATAGTTAAATTAGTCTTTGCTATATTGAAGAAAATAATTCAGGCATTGTTTTTGTAGTGTTAATTACATCAGAGACAGTATGTTCAGTGTTAAGAGTTATATTTTAAGGGGACACTTTATGAACAATCTAGATAGCATCTTAAAANTTTAAAAATAGTTAAATTAGTCTTTGCTATATTGAAGAAAATAATTCAGGCATTGTTTTTGTAGTGTTAATTACATCAGAGACAGTATGTTCAGTGTTAAGAGTTATATTTTAAGGGGACACTTTATGAACAATCTAGATAGCATCTTAAAAAGCAGAGATATTACTTTGCCAACAAAGGTCCATCTAGTCAAGGCTATGGTTTTTCCAGTGGCCATGTATGGATGTGAGAGTTGGATTGTGAAGAAAACTGAGTGCCGAAGAACTGATGCTTTTGAACTGTGGTGCTGGAGAAGACTCTTAAGAGTCCCTTGGACTGCAAGGAGATCAGTCCTGGGTGTTCATTGGAAGGACTGATGCTGAGGCTGAAACTCCAATATTTTGGCTACCTCATTTGAAGGGTTGACTCATTGGAAAAGACTCTGGTGCTGGGAGGGATTGGGAGCAGAAGGGAGAAGGGGACGACAGAGGAAGAGATGGCTAGATGGCATCACTGACTTGATGCACATGAGTTTTGGTGAACTCTGGGAGTTGGTGATGGACAGGGAGGCCTGGCATGCTGTGATTCATGGGGTCACAAAGAGTCAGACACAACTGAGCAACTGAACTGAACTGAAAATATTTATGTTAATTTAAAAAGGAACTGTAACCTTAGAGGAAGATTTAAAACTTTATACATAGTATCTTACATTCATTTAATACAGATAGCAGTCTTAATTCATGATATCCGAAAGTATCCATTTCTTCAATAGTCTTCTTAGGGTGGTGGAAAGAGAAGCACATATGCCCTTCATCTTTGGAAACTGCTTTTAGTCAATACATTGGGATTTGTAGACAAGTGCAGTAGGAAAAGGGTTGTGAAACATTATATCTACAAATAAGGCATGTTTTTTGGGGAAAGCTACTTTGGCCATCTGATGTGAAAACTGATTCACTGGAAAACACCCTGATGCTGGGAAAGATTGAAGGTGGGAAGAGAAGGAGATGAAAGAGGGTGAGAAGGTTGGATGGCATCATCAACTCGATGGACATGAGTTTAAATAAACTCCAGGAGTTGGTGATGGTAGGGAAGCCTGGCATATAGCAGTCCCTGGGGTTACAAAGAGCTAGACATGACTGAGCTACTGAACTGAACTCATGGAAGAAAGAAAGTCAAGATCACTAAGAGAACACTGAAGTTATAATTCAGTAAAAAATAAACAAGTAAATCTGAGTGGAAAAATATGTAAGAATTCCTTGGAGACTAATTTCAATTTTTAAAATAGAGATTTAAACTAAATTCATGAGAAAACAGAAAATTACTCGGGGACTTTCAGGAATGGCATGAAGTCCAGCAATGAATAGTACACTGAAGAGAGAAGTTAGAGATTTTGAAGAAGTCTGATGTCTTAAGAAGACCTCATGGAAAGAAACTACAAGTAGTCTCTGGTTGCATGGCTGATGGCCATGAATAAAACAGTAAATTCAGTTCTATAATCATAAGAAATGAATTCATCTAGCAACCTGAGGGACCTTGAAGTGAATTATTCCTTGGCCTGGGTTTCAAACTGTTGAGACTTTGTTAAATTCATTTGCTAGGTTGAATCCTGGGGTACTGGATAACGAGCCATGGGTCAACAGAAGACTAAAAGGGAAAGTGAAAGAGAGGGGTTGGTTATGCACAGGTTCTGGAGAAGGTACACCACACACCTCCATGGGAGGTCAAAGCAGGCTGCAGGCAGAGAGGGAATTTCAGGATGTGGGTCACATGTCCTGAGGGGCCATGGGGTGGAGTGCTTTGAAGTTCCTATGCTATGTCAGGATTAGTCAACTCAAACCAAAAAGAGTTTTTTTTTTTTTTAATTTATTTTTATTTGAAAGATAATTGCTTTATAATGCTGTGCTGGTTTCTGTCTTATATCAACATGAATCAACCAGAAGTATACATGTGTCCCCTCCATCTTGACCCTCCCTCCTACCTGATCCCACCCCTCTAGGTGGTACCAGAGCACCAGATTGAGCTCCCTGTGTTATACAGCAACTTTCCACTAGCTATCTATTTAACATATGGTAATGTATATATTCCAATGCTACTCTCTTAACTGATCCCACACTCTCCTGCTCCTGTGGGTCCATAAGTCTGTTCTCCATGTCTGAGAAAGAGTGATATTTTGGTTAAGTTTGACAGGACTTTATCAAAGGAGTGGACAAGGGGAAGACATGTGAGATGAGGAAGAGTTCTTACCACAAAGAGGTCTAGGGAGTTTAGGAACTTACAAGTACTTGGGATTCTGGGGGCTGTTCGCTAAGGCATGTGTCCCAGGAAGGGGCTCATGTCAGTTCAAGGTCCCTGCAGGCCACTTGGCAACAAAAATGGATGCCAAATTACCAATACCATGGAGTAGTTGAGCTAAACTTTCAACGTAGGTGTTACTGCAGCCTGGAGGAAACCTTGATTTTGGTTTCAGTCTAGCTTCCAGATAGGTGTGACTTAGCTAAGAGAAAGACTCAGCTAAACTATGGCTGTACTGACCTTGTAAGTTGTGAGAAAATAACAAAATGTTGTTTCAAGCTTTTAAATTTGTAGTAATTTTTTTATTGAGGAATAGAAATGCAAACAATTTTAATAACAAGATTGTGTGGTGTAGTTATATAACCTATGTCAAACCAAAGAAAATTGCCTTAAAGAAAAAAAAAAGATTTAGAGATGGATGTGTGAACCAACTGAGTTGATAAAATTCTCTTTAAGATATTTTTGCTAGTGCAGATAAAACTTTTTCTACTAAAGGTTTTTATGCCAATCATAATGCTACCTGGGAAGAGAGAAAACCTGAAAATATTGCTATATTTCATCTATCCAGCTATGTATAAAGAGAAGAGCTTTTAATCAAACACCTTAGAATTCCATAATTGCATAAAAATATGATTTGCTAATGAAAGAATAATGCCTAATGCAAAGACTATAGACTGGCCCTTTTATCCTGTCCTACTATATACTTCATAATCAGTAAATTCTGGCTGAGTCTTTATTTATCTGTATGCTACTTACTAAACACAGCACTTATGCTTTTGTATCTTAGCTCACAGTTGGTTCCACTGCACTGGACTCCCCTTTTTATATCGAATCTTATCCATTCTCCAGTGATTTAAGTTGAAGTTGCCTCTATATATCCTATATATATATGAGAATATCTTTGCTTCAAAATTCAAAACAAATTCTTAGACTAATTTTACCTTGGTCATGCAAATTCAATCTCTCTTTTGGAATTTAGGAAAAATGTCTCTATGACTTATTTACATGGTCATTTTAAAAATAGCTTCAATCTCATTTGAAATGAATGTATTTTCTCTTTATAGGCTTAATTTCTTTTAAAAAATAATTTCTAACTACAGTTTATGGATTTCAGGTCTAATGTAAACATTGTTGTCACTGTTTAGCCACAAAGTCATATCGACTCTTTCTGTCCCCTGGACTATAGCCTGTCAGGCTCATCTGTCCATGGGATTTCCCAGGTAAGAATACTGGAGCAGGTTTTCATTTTCTTCTTAAGGGAATATTCCTGACCCAGGGATTGAATCTGCATTTCCTGCACTGGCATGTGGATTCTTTACTGCTGAACCACCAGAGTGGTCCCAGTGTAAACATGTCATTTAAATTAAAAAATATATAATTAAAAAATTTTTTATTCTTTATATTATTTTTACTTCACAATACTGTATTGGTTTTGCCATGCATCAACATGAATCCACCACGGATATACATAAGTTCCCACTCCTGAACCCCCCTCGGACCTCTCTCCCCATACCATCCCTCTGGGTTATCCCAGTGCCCCAGGCCCAAGCATCCTGTATCCTGAATTGAACCTAGACTGGTGATTGTTTCTTATATGATTAATACATATTTCAATGCCATTCTCCCAAATCATCCTGCCCTCTCCCTCTCCCACAGAGTCAAAAAGTTTGTTCTGTATATCTGCGTCTATTTTGCTGTCTCACATACAGGGTTATCGTTACCATCTTTCTAAATTTCATATATAGGTGTTAGTATACTGTATTGGTGTTTTTCTTTCTGGTTTACTTCACTCTGTATAATCAGCTCCAGTTTCATACACCTCATTAGAACTGATTCAAATGTATTCTTTTTGATGGCTGAGTAATACTCCATTGTGTATGTGTACCACATCTTTCTTATCCATTCATCTACTGATGGACATCTAGGTTGCTTCCATATCCTGGCTATTATAAACAGTGCTGTGATGAACATTGGGCTACACGTGTCTCTCAAAAAATGGGCCAAAGAACTAAATAGACATTTCTCCAAAAAAGACATACAGATGGCTAACAACCACATGAAAAGATGCTCAACATCACTCATTATCAGAGAAATGCAAATCAAGACTACAGTGAGGTACCATTTCACACCAGTCAGAATGGCTGTGATCCAAAAGTCTACAAGCAATAAATGCTGGAGAGGGTGTGGAGAAAAGGGAACCCTCTTACACTATTGGTAGGAATGCAAACTAGTACAGCCACTATGGAGAACAGTGTGGAGATTCCTTAAAAAACTGGAAATAGAACTGCCTTATGACCCAGCAATCCCACTGCTGGGCATACACACCAAGGAAACTAGAATTTAAAATATATAATTTTTAATGTTGATATTTTTTAGAAGGATTAAGCTTGAAATATGGATAAATGTGTGATTATAAATAGTCTTAACAAATAAAATGCTACCATCTTGACTTTCAAGAATGAAGACTCCACTGTAGACTCTGAAACTGAAATAGGGTGTAGATACCTCTTCTTACTGTTGCTACTCGCTACACTCTTGACTCAGGATATTCTAATACTGATCAGAATCCTGAGACACTGGTATGGAACTCATACTCTCATTTAACTTGACAGTTTTGATATATAGCTAGCAATCTGTATATCTCATAGTTTTATACTTGTACAGAATTCTGCTTCATTGTCTAGACTACAATAATCATTTCTCAGACACGGACATGATGTGATATACCTTGGAATACTCATCCTCTCAGCTGTGCCCCAGCACTGAGCACTTTGTTTTTACTCAGCACATCTTTGGTACTGAAAATGAACTAAAGGAAGCAGTAGGGCCAGCTTGGAACTGTAGTCCAGTAAAAACGCTTCCACTTGGTGGCAGCATATGGGGCTTGTCATGAAGTTAATAATAACAGTGAAGTTACATGCTGAGGAAGAGGAGAGGGGAAAAAGTTATGTGATGACAGCTTTGCAATGTACATTCGTACTGATATTTTTAAATCAAAGTTGAAGACTTTACTTGACTGACATATATTTACCTTTATTATGAAAGATACTCTGTAAAGGTAAGAGCTTTATAGACAGTATTCACTCATCTATCTTCAGCATCTATTCTTGGCATGTATTCTTGGCTCTTGATTAATATTGATTAAATGGGCTAATGTATCAATTATTTCATCAATGATTAGAAGTATGGATTTGAAGAAAACTTGCTGAATATGCGTTTCTTGTTACCTGAGTTCCTGGTTGTCATTTAAAGCAGCAGAACTCAATTTGAAGAGCATCTATTTATATCTTTTTAAAAAACTCTAAGCTTATGTTAAGAAAGGTTTACTCTTTATTCCTTAATTCTGACATTTTTATATCTACATCCCACTTAGTCTTCAAATATAATATGTCCGTCCAGTCTTAAGACCATCATATTTTGTTCAGAGTAGTCTTTCCCTCCGGTCTGCCTCATGCTATTAGAGGCATTGCAATTTTTTTCAGCCATCAAAACTTACAAAATTAAGATAATTTTCAAATATCTTCTTTCTCTATCGTATTCAATTTATTATCTTAGACTTTGAGGACATCTGTTAACCACATTTATTTTGTTAACATCCCAATTACACATGGTAGAACTCAGTCTACAGATGGGGAGATGGTGAGTCACTTCCCCAGGCAAAGTTTAAGTAATTATTATTCTGTTCCAGATTTATTTCCAGTTTCCTCATTAGCTCTTTCTATAGCATTCACTCTCATATTTTACTTTTTTTCTGATATCCAATAATGCACATAGTGTCCTATATTTTAATTTTATAAATCTGGTGTTGTAATTAAATTATTTCACTTGCGCTTATATATCTTCATATATAGTAAGCCCTTTGTCTTAGGGCTCTCTGTCAACCCCTAAAATGTGAATAACTGCAGCACATCCATTTATGTATTCTTTCAGGACAAATACCTCTCTCATTCTGAAGCGCCCCATTATCAGAGAGAAACCTTTTGTAGGTGTTTGTTGTTGTTCAGTCACTACATCGGGTCCAACTGTTTGCCACCCCATGGACTGCAGAATGCCAGGCTTCCCTGACCTTCACTCCCAGAGTCTGCTCAAACTCATACCCATTGGGTTGATGGTAAACCACCACATCCTCCATCACCCCTTTCTCCTTTTGCCCTTAATCTTTCCCAGAACAGGGTCTTTTCCAATGAGTTGGCTCTTCCTATCAGGTGGCCAGAGTATTGAAGTTTCAGCTTCAGCATCAGTCCTTCCCATGAATATTCAGGGTTGATTTACTATAGGATTGACTGGTTTGATCTCCTTGCTATTCAAGGGATGCTCGAGAGTCTTCTCCAGTGCCACAGTTTGAAAGCATTGGTTCATTGGTGCTCAGCCTTCTTTATGGTCCAACTCTCATATTTGTACATGACTACGGGAAAAATTACACCTTTAAATAAATGGACATTTATGGGTGAAGTGATGTCTCTGTTTTATAATGCACTGTCTAGGTTTATCGTATCTTTTCTTCCAAGGAGCAAGTGTCTTTTAATTCATGGCTGGAGTCACCATCTGCAGTGATTCTGGAACACAAGGAAATAAAGTATGTCACTATTTCCATTGTTTCTCCATCTATCTGTTGTGAAGTGATGGAACCAGATGCAATGATCTTCATTTTTTGAGTATTGAGTTTTTTTTTTTTTTTAAATTTATTTATTTTTAAATTTAACTTTACAATACTCTATTGGGTTTGCCATACATCGACACGAATCCACCACAAGTATTGAGTTTTAAGTCAGCATTTTTACTCTCCTCTTTCACCCTCATTAAGAGGCTCTTTAGTTCTTCTATACTTTCTGCCATTAGAGTGATGTCATCTGCATATCAGAGATTATTGATATTTCTCCCAGCAATCTTGATTCCAGCTTGTGCTTCATCCAGCCCAGCGTTTCTCATGATGTACTCTGCATATAAGTTAAATAAATGAGGTGATGACCACATACAGTTTGACATGCTCCTTTCTCAATTTGGAACCAGTCCATTTTTCCATGTCTGGTTCTAATTCTTGCTTCCTGACCTGCATGTAGGTTTCTCAGGAGACAGGTAAGATGGTCTAGTATTCCCATCTCTTTAATAATTTTCCACAGTTTTTTATAATACACACAGTCAAAGATTTTAGCATAGTCATTGAAGCAGATGTGTGTGTGTGGTTTTTTTTTTTTTTTCTGGAATTCCCTTGCTTTATTCTATGCTCCAATGGATGTTGTCAATTTGATCTCTGGTTCCTCTGCCTTTTCTAAATCCATCTTGTACACCTGGAATTTTGTGGTTCAGGTACTACTGAGGGTTAGGTTAAGAATTTTGAGCATTACCTTGCTATCATGTGAAATGAGGGAAACTGTCTGGTAGTTTGAACATTCTTTGGCATTGCCCTTCTTTGGAATTGGAACAAAAACTGACCTTTGTAGGTGTTTTTATTTTAAGTTTTTCAAGTGCAATAGATACATACTTCAAGCGTATTTCTAGCTATTAAACTGAGATATGTTATCACTAATCCTCTTAAGCTTCCAGTTAAGGTGAAAAACATGCAAGGAAATAGAAATCTTAAGAGACTCTGATATTTGTCATAAAGAAATGTTAGTAGCTCAGTCATGTCTGACTCTTTGTGACACCATGGGCGGTTGCCCACTAGGCTTCTCTGTCCATGGGATTCTCCAGGCAAGAATATTGGGAGTAGGTTGCCATTTTCTTCTCCAGATATCTATATCTATAAAGGACACCAAACCTAATGTGGAAAGGTCTTGAAAGCCTTTTGCCAAGGGAAGGGACTTGTTTTTATTGAGATGAATTCAAGTAACAAAAAAATCTCACCACTTTAGCCACTTTATTTATACTTGGTATGTAGCAAATTCACAGACTTTTGCAACTATCACCACAATCTAATTCCAGAAAATTTTAATCTCCTCCAAAGGAAACTGTGTACCCCTTAAGCAGCCATTGCTCATTTCACATCCCCCTACCCTTACCTGGAAAACCAAAGTCTATTTTTGTCAATATATTTGCCTAATCTGGACATTTCATCTAAATAGAAATATGTAATACACTAGTCTTTGTCTAGTAAACTCACTGTTTGAACTTCCTTATGGACAGTTTCTATTATTTGCCTTTATTTTATTCTGTGTGTGGATCATACCTTTTTGTTTATTTGTATTCATCATATTTGTTGTCAAACTGTTCATTTTTAACATGATAATGTGATAACTCTAAAAGTCCAATTATCGCCCCTTCTCACTATATTTTTATTTCTTAGGATCGCCATTTATAGCCAGAGTTTCTTTTATCACTAATATACATCTCTGCCAATGTGTATGTCTGTGTATACATACATACATGTATACATATATATAATCATAGTGAATGTAATTCTGAATAATTAATTTTGTAAAGTCTCTATTCTTTTCCATGTGTGGCCACTAATGTCTCTATTTGGTTGGTTTAGTGATGAGATAGAAATAAGATTTGCTTAAATACCGAGAAACAGCAAACTCCCAGGCTTTGCTCATGCCTCTACATGTTAGGCATATCTTCAACAATGATCCAGGCAGTTTACAAGTCTTCCTTAATCTCTACTTCCTCCCTATGTAAAGCATAAAGTTCAGTCTGAAATGATAGCTTGGAACCTTATCTTTTCCTTGAACAGGTGCCCTGCTCTGGGAATTCTCGTGACTTTCTGGACTCCCAAGAATAATTTGAGGTATGTAAAAACATGTATTACCTAAAGCATCTCATTCCTTAGCATCTTCCCCAAGCTTTTTGCTTAGTCAGTGATTTGCTCCAAGTATTTTTCATTGTGCTTCCCTGGTGGTTCAGACAGTAAGGAATCCTCCTGTAATACTGGAGATGTGGGTTCGATCCCTGGGTTGGGAAGATCCTTTGGAGGAGGGCATGGATACCCACTCTATTATTCTTTCCTGGAGAATCTCCATGGACAGAGAAGCCTGGCATACTATAGTACATGGGGTTGCAAAGAGCTGGACACGACTGAGCAACATTCATTGTCCCTTAAAATGATCGCTATTACATCTCCCTATACAGTTTTTGACAAATGCCTCAGATAGCTGCCTCAGCACTGGGAGAATTCCTATTGGGCAAGACAAAGACAAACCTTTTTGAACTGGTTATCTGGGCAGTTACTGAACAGGCCAAAATAAACCACATTTTGTTTGTAAATGAGCTCTGTTTTGTTCCTTCTGGTACTGGTACATATATAAGGGTTTTTGGTTGTTATCTTCAAAGACATTGCATAACTGGGGACTGTGAAATAGAAACAGGGCAGGTTGAAATTATGCCACAGGGCTCTCAGTTCTTTCCAAGATTCAGTTGGCTTTTATTATGGAAGCATTACTCTGCTTGCCACAAACGTTTGGTAATTTTCTCATGTTCCAAAAAGGTTGATTCTAACAGTTTTTCACATTTTTTTACTGGCTTTACGGAAGGATGTATATGGATATTTCTTTGTCATTTTTCTAACAACACTAGAAAAAACTTTTATGACAATCTGACAACTAAGCTGGATTTGAACCAGTAGAAATTAGGTAGGAAACAAGAGAAAGAAACCAGGTAGAGAGAACATTGAAACAAAAGGCACAGAAGCAAAGGTGAGTGGTGTGTGCTGGAAAATAACTCGAATTCATAAGGCTGAATTATAGTGTACAATTAAAGTAAAAAGACATGCATTTTACGGGAGACAGGATGGAGACTGAGAGTTCCTTAGGCAAAAATACAATATTTGGACTTAATTTGGGCAATGTGGACTCAATTATTTAATGCAGATTTGTTAACTCATTTATGTAAACATTGAAGAGAATGGATAGTTTGAGAATAAATTTAGGGGATTTAGTAAAAAACTAATAAAATCAAAAGCATAGGAAATAATGAAACAAACTAAGGGTGTGACTGTTGAAATGAAGAAAATACTTACATATTTAGTACTCAGAGACAAAGATTCTTAGGAGCTAAAATGTACAAATATTGATCAGTTGTATCAGTGAGTAGGAAAACAGAAAGCCAGAAGACAAGGAGGAAGTGTGAGGAAAATGTCCAGAACAAGTGGATTCAGAAAAGTGAGGAGACACTGTTACCATTCACTGAAATTAAGAATACTGTCCATGAAGTGAATTTGGAAAAGGGGGGGTAATAGATGAATTCAGTTTGGACAGTATGAGTTCAAGTTATCCATGAAATATAATGGACTATATTCAACAGACATTTAAAAACACAGGTTTGGTGCTCAAGGGGAAATTTGGAGCTGCTGATGCAGATTTTGTGTAACCAAAGCTGTATATAAGTAATCAAAGAAACTCTAGGAATGAATGGGGTCCTAAGAGATGAAAATATAATGAGAAAAGATGATTATGGCCACCCTTGGAATCTACCAATTTTTAATAGACACTTTATTATTAGTATTTCTAGTCAAATTGTATCATACATTAAAAGTCAACAAAAAAGATTATTCACAGTAATGAATGAAGTTTAAACCACTTTTTTTTAGCGGTATGCCTAAACTTTAACACTAGAGAAGTTTTCTTATAGTTGATCCAAAAATTTTTCTGGTGGAAAACTCAGTCTGGAGGGAAGGCTTTATGTTATTGAACAATAGGGAAATCTGGAGATAACATTTGTTTTTAATCTGGGTCATCAATATGAATTTGTTTTTTGTTTGGTTTTGTTGTTGTTGTTTATTTGTTTTAGAATTTGTGGTTTTGTAATATCATCAGCTACAAGAAAATTAAAGTCTTCTAAGAAAACAAGCCAAGAGGATTCCAAAATATAATCAAAGAGAAAAAACTGCTCTTGTGGAATCTGAGATATAGTTTTGTCACCTGATATTAGCTTTATTCCCAACTTAATCTTGGAAAAGGAAATGACAACCTACTCCAGTACTCTTACCTGGAAGATTCCATGGACAGAGGAAATAGTGGGCTACATACAGTCCATGGGGTTCCAAAGAGTTGGCCACGATTGAGCACATCAGTAGCAACTTGAATCTATCCCAACATTAGAGATTTAAAAAACACAGCTACAACAAAGACAAGCCCAAGTTTTGGCAAATAAGTAATTAATGATTCCTTCCTATTTAAATATTATTTGTGGATAGAGACTCCACTTTAGACTTTTTTAAAAAATTGACATCATAATTAAACAGTCAGGTCACATATGGGCTTCCCAGGTGGCGCTAGTGGTAAAGAACCTGCTTGCCAATGCAGGAGATGTGGATTTGATCACTGGATTGGGAAAATTCCCTGGAGGTGGATATGGCAACCCACTCCAGTATTCTTGCCTGGAGAATCCCATGGACATATAGGAGCTTGGCAGGCCACAGTCCATAGGTTTACAAAGAATTGGACACAACTGAAGTGACTTAGCATGCACACATGCATGTACATATCACATGTACATAAAATACTCTGTATTTGAAAACAGAAACACATTACTTGTATTTTAAAAAGATTGCATTAATCAGTCACAATCACTGTTAAAAATAGGCAGCAAGTGAATTTCTAACAAGTTTAGTAAATTGTTCAGAGAAAGATTAGTTAAATATGACTATCTTCAGTAATTCAGTAAGAATTTTTCAGTTAACATTTCTAATGAGTAGATATGGATAGTATATATGAGGGAGAAAATATTTATAGAAAAGTACAGATGGCAAATATTTTAGGCTACACAGTTCATGCCATCTTTCATACTACTCAACCTGTTCCCTGTAGTACAAAAATAGCTGTAGACTATACATAAAAAAATAGCTGTAGACTATACATAAACAGGGCTTCCCTGGTGGCTCAGAGGTTAAAGCGTCTGCCTCTAATGCGGGAGACCTGGGTTTGATCCCTGGGTCGGGAAGATCCCATGGAGAAGGAAATGGCAACCCACTCCAGGATTCTTGCCTGGAGAATCTCGTGGACGGAGGAGCCTGGTGGGCTACAATCCATGGGGTTGCAAAGAGTCAGACACAAATGAGCAACTTAACTTCACTTAACTTCATACATAAACAAATGAGCATGGATATGTTAAAAAAATNGCGGGAGACCTGGGTTTGATCCCTGGGTCGGGAAGATCCCATGGAGAAGGAAATGGCAACCCACTCCAGGATTCTTGCCTGGAGAATCTCGTGGACGGAGGAGCCTGGTGGGCTACAATCCATGGGGTTGCAAAGAGTCAGACACAAATGAGCAACTTAACTTCACTTAACTTCATACATAAACAAATGAGCATGGATATGTTAAAAAAAATGCAACTTATTTTCAGACACTAAATTTTTATTTCCTATAATTTTCATGTGTCACACAATATCACAATTTTTATTTTATTTTTTCCCAATGTTGGAGGTGAAAAATACTTTCTTAGCTAAACATGCAAGATAAACCACAGCAGACATAAGGACAGGTCAGTCATTTGGGCTGCAGTTACAGACCTTGAACTGATTCATTACAAAAAACCCTGATTTGTGGAAAGATTGAAGGCAGGAGGAGAAGTGGACAACAGAGGATGAGATGGCTGGATGGCATTGCCAACTCAATGGACATGAATTTGAACAAGTTTCAGGAGTTGGTGATGGACAAGGAAGCCTGATGTGCTTTGTGACTCATAGGGTCGCAAATACTCGGACACGACTGAGCAACTGAATTGAACTACTGACCCCTGGTCTAGAACCTAAATTGACATTATTTCCTCAATCTGTATATGTAAAAGCTGTACATACACACTCACACACAGACACACACAGAGGCTAATGTTGAGTTTTTGGACTCGGAAAAACCTAAGGTTGGAACAATGTGATTATTTTTCTCTTCATCATTCTATTTTTATTATTTGACATAGAATAATAGTTCTGTTGTTGTTGTTCTTCTTGTGTTTCATAGGCTCAAAATATTTTTTTTTTCTGAAATGACTGAATGCATGTACGACTGAAAATATTAATGATTTTCTATTCTGGAAGGGCACTCAGTTCAGTTCAGTCGCTCAGTCGTGTCCGACTCTTTGAGACCCCATGAGTTGCAGCACGCCAGGCATCCCTGTTCATCACCATCTCTTGGAATTCACTCAGACTCACGTCCATCGAGTCCGTGATGCCATCCAGCCATCTCATCTTCGGTCTTCCCCTTCTCCTCCTGTGCCCAATCCCTCCCAGCATCAGAGTCTTTTCCAATGAGTCAACTTTTCACATGAGGTGGCCAAAGTACTGGAGTTTCAGCTTTAGCATCATTCCTTCCAAAGAAATCCCAGGGTTGATCTCCTTCAGAATGGATTGATTGGATCTCCTTGTAGTCCAAGGGACTCTCAAAAGTCTTCTCCAATACCACAGTTCAAAAGCATCAATTCTTTGGCACTCAGCCTTCTTCAAAGTGCAACTCTCACATCCATACATGATCACAGGAAAAACCATAGCCTTGACTAAACGGACCTTGGTCAGCAAAGTAATGTCTCTGCTTTTGAATATACTATCTAGGTNCTGCATACAGATTTCTCAAGAGACAGGTTAGGTGGTCTGTTATTCCCATCTCTTTCAGAATTTTCCGCAGTTTATTGTGATCCACACAGTCAAAGACTTTGGCATAGTCAATAAAGCAGAAATAGATGTTTTTCTGGAACTCTTTTGCCTTTTTGATAATCCAGCGGATGTTGGCAATTTGATCTCTGGTTCCTCTGCCTTTTCTAAAACCAGCTTGAACATCAGGGAGTTCATGGTTCACGTATTGCTGAAGCCTGGCTTGGAGAATTTCGAGCACTACTTTACTAGCATGTGAGATGAGTGCAATTGTGCAGTAGTTTGAGCATTCTTTGGCATTGCCTGTCTTTGGGATTGGAATGAAAACTGACCTTTTCCAGTCCTGTGGCCACCGTTGAGTTTTCCAAATATGCTGGCATATTGAGTGCAGCACTTTCACAGCATCATCTTTCAGGATTTGAAACAGATCAACTGGAATTCCATCACCTCCACTCGCTTTGTTTGTAGTGATGCTTTCTAAGGCCCACTTGACTTCACATTTCAAGATGTCTGGCTCTAGATGAGTGATCACATCATCATGATTATCTGGGTCATGAAGATTTTTTTTGTACAGTTCTTCCATGTATCCTTGCCACCTCTTCTTAATATCTTCTGCTTCTATTAGGTCCATAACATTTCTGTCCTTTATCGAGCCCATCTTTGCATGAAATGTTCCCTTGGTATCTCTAATTTTCTTGAAGAGATCTCCAGTCTTTCCCATTCTGTTCTTTTCCTCTATTTATTTGCATTGATCGCTGAAGAAGTCTTTCTTAAAGATCCAAAATAATGTAATTTTCTTTCCCTAGCACTTTTATATAGCCACTTTATAAGCAGCCCAGTTTCTTCACTGCTATTGACTTAACACACAATGTGTAAGGATAACCAGTTTTTAAAATTCCATACACATTTCAGTGGCCTGCAAAAGAGCACTAAAACAGAGTTTATCATAGAATAAAAAAAGCACATGATTGGTTACATACTTAGAAAGTTTAGGCGTTAAAAGAATTTGTTTTATAACTATAAAGCAGAATTATTTTAACTGTCACTTTAATGAATATATATGAAATATATATGAAATAGTTATTTTAATTTTTGATGATAATGTTCTAAATATTCAAAATTTGTTTTCTTTGCATTGGATATTCAGTTGTGCTAACCTTTTCAGCTATTTAATTTTTCAATTAGAAATAGTTTTTTTTTTTTTTTTGCAGAGCTTGACATATTACAATGTAATAGATGAGAACATGGGGTCTGCAGTTAATTAGCTACAGATCTTAGCTCCACTTCTCAATAAGCATGTGGCCTTGCACAATTTACTTATATATGATTTATTTTCCCCTTTTGCCTGGAGATAAAAATCCCTAGCTTATAAGATGTTGGTATTTAAAAGATTTAATATGTGCAAATTGCTTGTAATACTTTCTGGTACAGTTTCTGATGTTTTAAAGAACTTATTACATGTGAACTTTTAAATATATTTAAATTAAACAATAACATATTATCATTAATACTTATTTTTAGTTACCTATTTCATCCTATCCAGCAAGTATAATGGGAGAGAAAATAATTTGGAGATATTGAAGAAGATTTCAGACAAACTGGTTATTGCATTAAGAATATATATATTTTTAAATCATACAAGTTACTGGCATTGAAAATCAGATCTGAAGGAAACTTCCTACCATCAGAAAGCAGATAAAGGCATTGTGGAATTCTATCCTAAGTCACAGATAAAACAAACAGATTTCTTTTTCTTTTAGAAGGACATACACTTATCCATCAACGGGCATACATTTGTTTGCATCAAGTTTCTTTTACCTTCCGTTATTTTAAGTTTGAAGGAACATCTGTCTTTTTCTGATGTGAAAAAAAATCCCCCTTTGGATTAAGACTGCCTTTTCCTTGGCTGCAGAGGCATATTAATGAGAGCAATATTTATAAAAAGGTAAATTGTCTTATATCATTATCACTGTGCTTAAATTGTGTAGTGATTTCAAAAGTATATAGAATGAATGCACTAAGATGTCAAATAAAAAGGGAAAAGCATGAAATTTTCATTAGAAATTACTACATTATATCTTTAATTTATTGATGAAGATTTATTGAAATATTAACTGAAGTAGACTATTTGTTTGAAACTTTCCAGAAGAGGCATTTCCATCAGTTCAGTTCAGTTCACTCGCTCAGTCGTGTCCGACTCTTTGCGACCCCATGAATTGACGCACGCCAGGCCTCCCTGTCCATCACCAACTCCTGGAGTTCACTCAAACTCATGTCCATCGATTCGGTGATGCCATCCAGCCATCTCATCCTCTGTCGTCCCCTTCTCCTCCTGCCCCCAATCCCATAAGCAGCAATTAATCTCTATATATGTTCTTATTGAACTTGCTGGGTGTTGTTACTTGACAGTTTTTTGCTGTAGTTGTTGTATTTGTTCTTAAATGATTATGCTTCTTAATGTATCACTGGTTTTCAGAGTCTAAGGTAAATACTGTACCGTCTCCAGGGTAAATTTCTCCCAACACCCTGAAATTTGTTTCTACTTATAATTTTGAGAATGCTGACACATACATTCCAAAATCAAACAATAGTTTTTCATCAAAGGCACGATTGCATTTTTTCAGTTAAATATTTAATCTCATCAGAGATACATTGTTGACAGTTATATTTTCAGTGAGATCATAAGAATCCAATTCCCAACCTAAGAACTATTAGTTTACATTAGCTTATCTATACTGCCATAGAATACTCTTACTACCACACAATTGCATTCATCTCACATGCTAGAAAGTAATGCTCAAAATTTTCCAAACCAGGCTTCAGCAATAGGTGAACTGTGAACTTCCAGATGTTCAAGCTAGTTTTAGAAAAGGCAGAGGAACCAGAGATCAAATTGCCAACATCTGCTGGATCATGGAAAAAGCAAGAGAGTTCCAGAAAAACATCTATTTCTGCTTTATTGATTATGCCAAAGCCTTCGTCTGTGTGGATCACAATAAACTGTGGAAAATTCTTAAAGAGATGGGAATACCATACCATCTGACCTGTCCCTTGAGAAAGCTGTATGCAGGTCAGGAAGCAACAGTTAGAACTGGACATGGAACAACACACTGGTTCCAAATAGGAAAAGGAGTATGTCAAGGCTGTATATTGTCTCCCTGCTTATTAAATTTGTATTCAGAATACATCATGAGAAACGCTGGGCTGGAGAAAGCATAAGGTGGAATCAAGATTGCTGAGAGAAATATCAATAGCCTCAGATATGCAGATGACACCACCCTTATGGCAGAAATGGAAGGGGAACCAAAAAGTCTCTTGATGAAAGTGAAAGAGAAGAATGAAAAAGTTGGCTTAAAGCTCAACATTCAGAAAATTAAAATCATGGCATCTGGTCCCATCACTTTATGGGAAATAGATGGGGAAACAATGGAAACAGTGTCAGACTTTATTTTGGGGGGCTCCAAAATAAAAATCTTTGTGACCATATAGGTTGTAGCCTACCAGGCTCTTCTGTCCACGAAATTCACCAGGCAAGCATACTGGAGTGGGTTGCCAATCCCTTTTTTAGGGGATCTTCCTGACCCAGAGATCAAATTCTGGTCTCCTGCATTGCAGACAAAGTCTCTACCATTTGAAGCACCATGGATATTGTATGAAATCTGTCTTTCTCTGACTTACTACTCACTCAGTATGACAATCTCTAGGTCCATCCATGTTGCTGCAGATGGCATTATTTCTTTTTAGCAGTTGAGTAATATTCCATTGTATATCTGTGCCACTTTTCTTAGATCATTCCTCTGTTGATAAACATTTAGGTTACTTTCCACATCTTGGCTATTGTAAATAGTGCTGCAGTGAACGTTGGAGTTCATGTATAATTTAAGATCATGTTTCCCTCTGGATATAGGAATGGGATTGCAGTGCCATCTGGTAGCTCTGTTTTCAATTTTTTAAGGGCATCCATACTGTTCTCTATAGTGGGTGAATAAATTTACACTCCCAACAACAGTGTAGAAGGATTCCCTTCTTTCTACATCCTTTCCAGCACTTGTTGTTTTCGATTTTTTGATGATGGCCATTTGAACTGGTGTGTTGAGTCATTGAATGTTACCTTATTTTTTGCTTATTTTAGTCATTATTTCATTAATCATATCATATTGTTACATGTGAGAGATGGAGGCATAGAGAGAATATTACTTGCTTTTTCTATTTTTCTTTTAAAGATAGTCTGTTTTGTTCAATCAGTTTTGTTAGAGGATTCTAAGCTGTTCAGCTTGAACAATGAAATAAGATCATGTATGCTTTTAATTTAGATAGAAATTTTATTTAGAATTAATTGATTAGTGATAATATTAATTAAAATTAATTATTATATTAGTATTACAAGCTGAATTGAATTCATTTCACATAAAAGATTTTAAAATAACTTCATTATTTCTCAATTTACATTTTATACCTTCAGTTCAGTTCAGTTCAGCCTCTCAGTCGTGTTCGATTCTTTGCGACCCCATGAATCGTAGCACGCCAGGCCTCCCTGTCCATCACCAACTCCCAGAGTTCATTCAGACTCGAATCCATCGAGTCAGTGATGCCATCCAGCCATCTCATCCTCTGTTGTCCCCTTCTCCTCCTGCCCCCAACCCCTCCCAGCATCAGAGTCTTTTCCAATGAGTCAACTCTTCGCATGAGGTGGTCAAAGTTCTGGAGTTTCAGCTTCAGCATCATTCCCTGCGAAGAAATCCCAGGGTTGATCTCCTTCAGAATGGACTCGTTGGATCTCCTTGCAGTCCAAGGGACTCTCAGTCCAACACCACAGTTCAAAAGCATTAATTCTTCAGTGCTCAGCCTTCTTCACAGTCCAACTCTCACATTCATACATAACTACTGGAAAAACCATAGCCTTGACTAGACGGACCTNAAGAAATCCCAGGGTTGATCTCCTTCAGAATGGACTCGTTGGATCTCCTTGCAGTCCAAGGGACTCTCAGTCCAACACCACAGTTCAAAAGCATTAATTCTTCAGTGCTCAGCCTTCTTCACAGTCCAACTCTCACATTCATACATAACTACTGGAAAAACCATAGCCTTGACTAGACGGACCCTAGTTGGCAAAGTAATATCTCTGCTTTTGAATATGCTATCTAGGTTTTATACCTTAATATAAAGATAATAAGACTGCTCAGACACATGATTCATTTAATCCAGTAGGCCTTTGCCAACACAAGTCCAGTGACAGATGTTTATAACAGAGTATTTCTCAAATTTAAGGTATATAAATTCTGCAAGATTATTTTTAAAAATAAGTATTTATGGACATCATTTTCAAAGATTCATTTTCAGTAGTTCTTCATTAGAGTTGAAAATTGAACTCATAATAATTGGTCTGCTGCTGCTGCTAAGTTGCTTCAGTCATGTCTGACCTTGTGTGACCCCAAAGATAGCAGCCCTCCCGGTCCCCTGTCCCTGGAATTCTCCAGGCAAGAACACTGGAGTGGGTTGCCATTTCCTTCTCCAATACATGAAAGTAAAAAGTGAAAGTGAAGTCGCTCAGTTGTGTCTGACTATTTGACACCCCATGGATTGCAGCCTACCAGGCTCCCCTGTCCATGGGATTTTCCAGGCAAGAGTACTGGAGTAGCTTGCCATTGCCTTCTCTGAATAGTCAGTCTAGATTCTATTAAAGCAGATTGTCTAACCATCCTACTTTGAAAAGCATTGTGACTGGTCCTTTCTCTGGACTTGCTATAGCTTACTTACATCTTTGATGAGGAAGGAAGGACATACTTCTGTATTGCAATCTATTTTCCTGGTAAGGGAAATCATTTATCAATAATTTGAAAAAGGTTTGTTTCTATTCTTTGATATTAAGTTTAATGGGTAATCAAAATATTAGTCACATTAATTTTGAAGGAATAATCTACCATTTCTTTCTTGGATGTCAAATTGTACTTAGAATTACTCATTAATTGCTTATTTTTTTCTTGAGCTCATTACTTGCATTGTATCTATTATTTTTGTGAAGTAATTAACATTGATTTTTAAAAGTCTAATAATTACTGAGTTCCTACAACATATGATATACAATCCTTAAGTTCCTGTGATGATAGAAATAAGCAGAGTCTTCTCCTTCAGAAAAATCCCTGATTGAATATGGTTTAGTAGTGATAGAAGAAAGGCTACAAACATAAATTACTACATATTTGGTATTAATTGGTGTTTTAGGGAAAAAAAGAACAAATTTGGATGATAAGAGGTAGAAGAGTATAGTATTTTACATATTGTTACCAAGAAAGGATTTTGTGGAAGTGATGTTTTATCAGATATCTGAATGCAGTATATGAAGGATCAAAGGATTAGCAAGAAGATCCCCCTGGAGAAGGAAATAGCAACCCACTCCAGTACTCTTGCCAGAAGAATCCCATGGAGGGAGAAGCCTGGTAGGCTACGTTCCATGGGGTCGCAAAGACAAAAGAGTTGGACACGACAGAGCGACTTCACTTCACAAAGCAGAAATGGGCTTAACAATGAAGATAATGAATGAGCATTTTGAAAGTAGCAGAGTTGAGGAGAAAAAAAAAAAGATAAAAAATTAGAGCAGTGACATAGCTGGTGACCTGGTAGGTCATTTAAAAACATCAACTTAATATGTGTGAGGGGGAAGTTACTTGATTGATTTTTCAACCAAAATGCTATATTACCAGATCTCTCTGGTTTCTGGTTACTGGATGGAAAATAGACCATTGAGAACAAAAGTGAAAGCTATTGCAGTGACTTAGAGAATTGATAGTATCACAGCAAGGGGTTGTGATAGTGATTCTGAAAAATAGTTGCATTCTTCTTTTTTTTCCAAAGTATATTTTACAGGATTTGCTGATGGGGGTGGGAAATACTTAAAGAGATGCACCAAAAATGGCTGGGAAGTTTGACCTGGGAAACTGAAAGAATAGATTTCTGTTCTTTGAGAAATGTAAGATTGCAATAGATGTTGAAGGTAGATAAATTAAAAAAAAAAAATCTTGTTATATAACCAAGTGGACATGATTATAAGAATATGGCCTGTTCATCTTATGTTTTCTCTTTAGCACCCAGAGTTTATTGTTGTCCACAACCCTGAGTATTTATTGTGTAGTAGTTTTTAATGGCAGCTTATAAAATCATTAAGTATTTGGTCTTAAGCCTGGATTTTGAGCTAATCATCTTTTAAATTCCATATCCAAATAAATCCATATTAGCTTCTACCTTTTGTTACTGTTCTCAATCTCTCTACAAATTATATAGCAAAACTTCCACTTCTCATTCTTCTCTTAACCCTTTTCTCACATCAGCACACCCCAACATACACACATACACCAACACACACTCCAGTACCCCTCCTCATTTAAACTGTTTCTAGCAATAACTTCTATTTTCATAGGTAGATAATATTTCTGATAAGATTTTTTTACTCTATTAAAACTCAATTTTCTAAAAATATAATTATATAAAATGAAACAAACTATTTGGATTTATATATAATTATTGTTGAATTTTTTTAAAAAAGCAGCTATTAACATGGAATTTGGGGATTTTTCTCTATCATAGGGTTTTATATTTCCCATTCTAATTTTTCTAGTGGTAAAACGCAGTTTAGCCTAATGTTCACAGATGTCATACATTTATTCTACTGATGAAACTAAATTTGAGAGAATTCTATATGTCAGTGTAATATGGCTATAGAAATGTTTTGCTTGTAAGCAGAGCAAAATCTTTTTAAATCAAGTAATAATTGTTAATATATACTGAAATCTGGTATACACTATAGAATTTTGCTAAGGGATTTATGTGAATTATCTTACTAAATCCTCACAAAAATCCCATGCTGCCGCTGCTGCTGCTAAGTCGCTTCAGTCGTGTCCGACTCTGTGTGACCTCATAGACAGCAGCCCACCAGGCTCCCCCGTCCCTGGGATTCTCCAAGCAAAATCCCATGAGACCAATCCTATTATCACTGATTTTCTAGACTGTAAGTAAATGGAGGCCCTGAGAGGTTGAGAAACTAGAACAGGGTAACATAGTGCTGATAAGTATAGCCTGAACATGAGCTTAGTTATATGTCAATTCATGTTTTTATATAGATAAAGCTATAAAAGGTTAAGCCAGAGAAAAATGCTTCAGTATGTGCAGTTTTAATATAACAGCTACATGTGAGAGAGTCCAAAGGCCACCCATGTTTAACAGAGGGGTTGGCACCTCTGGGAGTATCATTTGCTAGAGACCAACAGTTGGCACAGTTTGCTTTCCCAGATACTAATTTGAGACCCAAGTCAATCCATCTATCAATTTATCTTTAGAAGAAAGCAAGGCAACTATGCTAGCAGTTACTTAGGCTTGATTGATAAAAGAAAATAATTTATAATCCACATTAAGGTTAAAATGGCATTCTCTCCATTCAGGTTTTCACTCTGTTATAGAACATGCCAAACTCTCTTACCTACCTCTGGTCATTGTACATGTTGTATCTTCTGAGGATTCTCTTTCTTGCACTGTTTTAATTTTATTTACCTTCTAAACTCAAATGTCATGTCTTCAGAGAGGAATTTCCTGACCACCTGATCAGAAACTTCCCCTGCCTTGGCATGTGCATCACCATGGTTTTTTGTTTTATCATGGCCATGTGTTTATTTCCTTCATAGTACTGTGCATGTTACTTATAAACTTTTTCCTTCTGTACTTATTGATTGCATGCTTGCCTCTCTAAAATGTATGTTTGCTTCACTTCTGAATGAGTAATAGTTTCCTATCACAGCATCCTGCACATGGCATAAAATCAATAATTGCTTATTAAATTAATGAATCAATAGTTCCACTGATCTGCTATCTTTACAACTACACCCAATAAATAAGACTTTGTCTCACTTTTCAGTGCCTGGTGTTAAACAGTATTTACTTTGACTGACAGATGTGGGTCAGAATATGAGAAATTAAACAAGCTTTCTACAAATTAAGTTAACCCAGGAAACATTTGCCACAAACGGGCTTGGAGTTTATACTGAAATTGTCTCAATTTTCTTGTTAAAAATATTTAATAAAAGCCTCATATTCATCTCACACTTAGAATAATTAAAACAAGACCTGCCATATGGAACCTAATAGGTTTTTTATTCAATAAACCTGCTTATGTCACTCATTTAATGGGTGTAAAACTCTCATTACCTAAACTTCCTCAGTCCCTTTGATTTTTTTCTCTGTAAACTCATGTGGTCATGTAGATATATTTATCTATAAACCTCTTATTCTTTAGTTACTATATGTGATGCCCTAAAATTTAAGGGGAAAAAAAAAAAAACCAAGATCTTATCTCTGAATATGAATAAATTGTAACATTTATGAGGCTCAGATTTATCACCTATATAAAGGAAATGATATTGCCTCATTCAAATGGATGTTATGAAATTCATACAGTGACATAGGCTAGAGCCGTGGGAATTGAAAGGCTGCTTAACATCCTGCCTCTCCTTAACAACTTTGTCTTTGAGCAGTATTTTAACATATGAACCTGAAATAGGATTACCATCTACTTCAAAGACTTCTAGAATGAAAGGTACACTATTTGGTACTTGATAGGAACTAAATAAATGGTGTCCACTAAAGAGCTTGATAGGAGTGTGGGGTATATAAGGAAAAGAAAGTTGGACATATAAATGAGTATACTAGCAAAGCTATATACAGAAAAATAAAAGCCTTTTATTTGCAGGGTTGTCACAAAAGGTAGTAGCCAGTACTTCTGAATGAAGGATGGTTTACAGGATGAGACAATTTAACTGAATTTTGAAAAATCAATAGGTTTTCACCAGCTAGATATGGGTAGAAATGTGTTCCATGAAGAGGAGGAGCAGTACAGAATGCGAAACAGTAAGAGGTGGTACAATGAATGACCTTCAACCAAACAGCAGTTTCCCAACCTGATTTGAAGACTGAGTGGAAGGTGGAGAGGAGGAAGAAAAAAGGAGGAAGTGGGTAAATGTGTTTTTAGATGTAGGTATGGGACAATCATGAAGGACCTTATAAAATATAATAAGAAATATGATCTTGTTTTGACTGATAGGAAACAAGGATCTTGAATAAGGAAATTATCTAATTTCTAAAAAAAACTGTTGTGATTTATAATAAGAAATGTATAGTTGGTCTGTCCCCTTTTCTGGCACATAGCTCCTTAAACCATTGGTATTTTCTAAGAGTCATAAAATATGTCTTATATCAGTCTGGTGGTTTGGACCCAATCTAAAGAGGGAGCTGTTTGGCAGGAGAACAAGCCATGCAATTAGAGGGTAGGAATTTTCAGTCCCATCTCCCTGATTTCCAGGGAAGGAAGAGGGACTGGAATTTGAGTTAATAGCTAAAGACCAATGATTTAATCCAAGTAGATTACTCACAGAATATGACAAGTAGTGTGAGTTCCACGTTTGCGTCATTGGGTTACCTTTCCAAGTCCCGTGGGAGTAATACAGAAGTGGGGCCAAATGGATGTTGTATATGTTGTTTCACCACTAAGAAATGTTCAGGATAGTCTTTAAAAGTGACCATTAGAAAACCTGTTCATCTTCACTCCAGAAAGATATATTATTACCCTGGCATGTGAGCAAGTTTTCTCAGGATGTAGAATTGAGATCTTAATCTGCACAATCTTGGTGTATACACCAAGATACAATCTCTATCTTTAATATCCCAGAATATAAATAAACACGAATAAATATGCTATGAATATATAGGCACGTAAAAATGTGAGAGATTACTTGAAAATATTGTCTCCCAACTAGGATAACTCTTTTATATTAATGAAAGTTAGGAAGCTACCATCGGAAGACCTGGAAAAAAGTTCTCCAGGATGTGAGGGCAATAATTTTAAAGTTCCTAATCAACAAAATATGGTACATTTGAAGAGCCATCATATGTTATGCTTGACAGAAGCATAGTATATAAAGCACATAGTAGGAGGAGACTTCACTTTCACTTTTTACTTTCATGCATTGGAGAAGGAAATGGCAACCCACTCCACTTGGATATTTCCCAGTTTACCACTGATAAAATATTCCAGAAATAGACCTGCAGCCTTGTGCACAATGTTCCAGGTTCCACTCAGGATGGAGTCTTCTTTTCCAAAGGCAGTCTTTGAACTTCATCTTAGAAAACCTAGTTTTCTTAGACCACTCCCATGACCACCTGTATTATTCCAGATCCTCTGAGAAGCACACTCCAAGAGGAGATTAGATATACACTATAAAAAATTAAAAAAAAAAACCTTGTACAGATTAAAGGATGAAAAAGAGAAAAGCAGCCTATACTAATATCCTGGAGCTTGGCTCATAATATCAATCAGACCTTCATGTTTCTGTAAACTAGCCTGGGAGACACAAGTAAGTTTAGTTGTTCGCTTCCTGAAAAGAACATTTCAGAGAACATTAGTACCAGTCAAGTCTATTCTGGGACTATGATCAGTTAACATAAAACAAAATGCCTCCATGCATTTGTCAGCTTGGGCTTTCATGATGAAATACCAGAGACTGGGCAGCTTTAACCACAGAAATTTCCTCACAGCTGTAGAGTCTGGAAGTCCAAGGTAGAGATGCTGGCAGATTCGGTTGCTAGTGAGGCTGAGAGCCCAAGCCTTATGACCCTCTTTAGCCTTAATTACCTCCCTAAGGGCCCTATTTCTAAATGTGATAAGATTGGGTTTAGGCTTCAACATACAATTTTGGGAGAAACAGAGTGCATTTCATAAATTTCCATAGACCTACAAATAAAAATCACAAAAATTATTGAAGTCAAAAAGTACCAAACATCCCTGTGTCTTAGTAAGTATATGTTTGATGTCTGGTTCTAGTTTCTGATAACATTTGGTCCCTCCACCCTATTTCCTGATGTACTCCTTTTAAAACCCTGGGGGTCTCTGAAATAATAAGTGTCTCTTTGTATGCTAATGAGGTGAATGCTGCCAATGGTTTCCTGGGTGGCCTAAGGATAGGAGTGCCAGGGAACTAACCATGTGATTAGAGGGTGGGAAACTTACTACCATCAGACCCCCACCCACAGGTTGACTTTATCATCAAGAGCCAATAACTGAGTCAACCATGATGTTTAATTAAGCTTCCATTACCCTGAAGAGAATCAGGAGAACTTCTACATTAGCAAGCTCATGGAGATTCTGGAAAGGTGGTACACCTAGAGAAGTTATGGAAAAGGACTGATCCTGAGTTGCATCACTTTATGCATCCTGCATAATAAGCCAGGAATTCTAGTAAGTTAATTATTTGGCTAAGTTCTGTGAGCTGTTCTAGCAAATCCTTGAACCTGAGGAGAAGGTTGTAGATATCACATATAGCCAGTTGGTTTTGGAAGCACTGTTGACCACTTGGACTTGTAATGGTATCTGGTGTGGGATAAGGCAGTCTTGTGGAACTGAGCCTTTACCCTGTGGAGTTAGCAATAACTCTGTGTAGACCATGTCACAATTAAGTTAAATTATAAGACACCCAGTTGGTGTCAAGAGAGTTAGTGAATTAGATGTCGTGGGTGAAATACCACACATCTGGTACCAGAATTGCTGTAATAAGAACCTAGAAGAACAGGTGTTTTATTTTTTTCCTTACAATGGTTCTATTTCAGTTAATCTGTCTAATTATTGCTTCATAACAAGTTATAGCTTTATCTTTCTCTAATCTGCCCTCCCTGTAGATAAAATTTATTAAAAATACAATCATATAGTCACCCCTCTCCCTGACAACATTCAATAGAGATATAAGCCATTCTTATATCCTGCCTTGAATCATGTAACACAAGTTTGGATCCTACAAGTTCTTTCTAATACCTCATAATTGAGACATGCATCAGTTTCCCATGGAATGGATTTTTTTCTTGCTGGAAGGAGTAAAAAGGTAAATTTTCAACTGCAGGTATGTTCTTGGTAGTTTGTGACTACAGAGCACTGACATGGGAAAGAGAACCAGAGCAGACCAAGAGAACCTTTGGTCCAGAATGCATTTCTGGTACTTGTAAGAAGAGAGGAAAGGACGGGGGATTGCTAGCAAGAGACTGAGAATTGAGTGCAGTTTTGAGGAAATCTTATCTAGGCAAATAGCTGAAGTAAATATTGCTCATCAGAGGCGTCTTTAATTTGGTAGAAATGGTTCAACCTTTGGTTGAGTGTGGTCCAGGAGAAGGGTCGCCACATTGTGAATGTTCAAATGAATCAAATGTAAGGCAGCTACTTTCTTCTTTCAGCTGTGTTCGTCACACAGTTTCTGCTGAAGGCAGATTGCTCTGGTACATCTCCAGGGACATATGAGTTTCAAGATTGAAGTTTTATCACTGATGAAAGATAGTACAGTTGGACAATGTTAACACAAATGATGGATGCAAAAGAAGTTTTAAAATATATGAATGTTATGAGTTTATGTCTGATTAGATATAGAGGTTTAGAAATAGGAGATGATTAGATATAGAGGTTTAGAAATAGGAGTAATCAATGGATAACATTAATTTCAAATTTCAAGAAGCTTGAATGGTAAAATCAAAACAGTAATCAAAACAGTAATAGAGGAAGAACAGTTTGTAGGAGGGTATGATGGGCTGATTTTGAGATTCTGGAGGGATTTATAAATCAAAGTCGAAATTATAAATATGAAAACTATGGGGCTTCCCAGTTGGCTCAGTAGTCATTTACAGATGTAAGAGCTGAACAATAAAAAGGGCTGAACACCAAAGAATTGATGCCTTTGAACGGTGGTGTTGGAGAAGAGTCTTGAGAGTCCCTTGGACTGCAAAGAGATCCAACCAGTCCATCCTAAAGGAAATCAGTCCTGAATATTCATTGGAAGGACAGATGCTAAAGCCGAAACTCCAATACTTTAGTCACCTGATGGGAAGAACTGATTCATTTGAAAAGACCTTGATGCTGGGAAAAATTGAAGACGGGAGTAGAAGGGGACAACAGAGAATGAGATGGCTGGTTGACTCAATGGACATGAGTTTGAGTAAACTCTGGGAGTTGGTGATGAACAGGGAGGCCTGGTGTGTTTCAGTCCATGGGGTTGCAAAGAGTCAGACATGACTGAGTGACTGAACTGAACTGTTCTACTTTATCATTTAGGATGTGTCTGGAAGACCTGTCCCTTGATGTGACTGGGGTGTTGAAGTCCCCTACTCTTGTGTCAATTTCTCTCTTTATGTTTGTTAGTGTTTGTTTTATGTATTGGATTGGCCAAAAAGCTCATTTGGCTTCTTCCATAAGATGTTATGGAACCAACTCAATATTTAGGTGCCCCTATTAATATATTACATGCATAGGTGTTAATGAGTGTAATATCCTCTTTTTGCATTGATTCTTTTATCATTATATAGTGTACCCTGTCTTTGCCAACTAAGGTCCGTCTAGTCAAGGCTATTGTTTTTCCAGTGGTCATGTATGGATGTGAGAGTTGGACTATGAAGAAGGCTGAGCACCAAAGAATTGATGCTTTTGAACTGTGGTGTTGGAGAAGACTCTTGAGAGTCCCTTGGACTGCAAGGAGATCCAACCAGTCCATTCTGAAGGAGATCAGCCCTGGGATTTCTTTGGAAGGAATGATGCTGAAGCTGAAACTCCAGGACTTTGGCCACCTGACGCAAAGAGTTGACTCACTGAAAAAGACTCTGATGCTGGGAAGGATTGGGGGCAGGAAGAGAAGCGAACAACAGAGGATGAGATGGCTTGATGACATCACTGACTCGATGGATGTGAATCTGAGTAACTCCGGGAATTGGTGATGGAAAGGGAGGTCTGGCGTGCTGCAATTCATGGGGTCGCAAAGAGTTGGACACGACTGAGAGACTGAACTGAATTGTCTTTCTTTATGGCCTTTGTTTTAAAGCCTATTTTATCTAATGTAAGTATTGCTACTCCCACTTGTCATATTCATTTGTGTGAAATATCTTTTTCTATCCCTTCACCTCCAGGAGTTCGTGATGGACAGGGAGGCCCAGGGTGCTAAAGTCCATGGATTTGCAAACACTGAACTAAACTGAACAGACTTTCCTATGTCCCTCACCCTAAAGTGAATCTCTTCTAGGCAACATATTGTAAGCTCTTGTTTTATTTAACCAATCTACCAGTCTGTGTCTTTTTATTGGAGCATTTACTCCTTTGTCTCTTAAGATAATTTGATACAAATAAATTTATTGCCACATTAAACTGTGTTTTCCAGTTGATTTTGTATTTTTTCTTTGTTTTTTTTTTTTTTCCTTTTATAGTTTGATTTTATTTTGTATGATACATTTTTGTGTGTGTGAATCTTTGGTGTGCTTTTGATTTGTGATTTTCTTGTTTTTCAAGTATATTNGTACTCTGCATATAAGTTAAATAAGCAGGGAGACAATATACAGCCTTGAAGTACTCCTTTTCCTATTTGGAACCAGTCTGGTGTTCCATGTCCAGTTCTAACTGTTGCTTCCTGACCTGTATACAGGTTTCTCAAGAGGCAGGTCAGTTGGTCTGGTATTCTCATCTCTTTCAGAATTTTCCACAGTTTATTGTGATCCACACAGTCAAAGGAGAATTTTTAGGTTTGGTAAATTTTCATCCATAAGTTCTTCAAATATTGTTTTTATCCCCTTTTCTCTTTCTTCTCCTTCTGAGATCACTATTACGTGTCAACTAAGATGCTTTATAATATCCACAATGTCTTGTATATTGCTTTCATTTGTTTTTAATTTGCTTTTCTCTCTGCTGTCCTGATTGGTTGATTTCCACTATTCTATCTTTCAGATCAATGCTCTGGTGATTTTGATATCAGCCTAATTTAGGAATAAATATACTACTAAAACAATCCTCAATGATATTTGCATAGTATTAATAATATAATGAGACTAGAGATTTACCTGACATGGATACAACCTCAATGTCAGAACATGTTTAAAAAGTGCTGAATTTAGTCTTGCAACATTGTGGGACATCTGTTTCAAAACTAGATATTTCCTGCAGAAGCCAAGTGTATGTGATATAATGCCAAGTTGTTAGAGAGGAATTAGGTGGTGAGGAAAGTATTTGGAAGTTTATACTCAAACTAAATTAAAGAGCATAATTGTCTTATGTTCTAGCATTTATTGGAAACAAAAGAATGGAACCTATATATTCCTTTGCCAAGACAGGATTCCCTGGAGATTGTCCTTCTTAGGGGCTGGCAATTTCCTACAATTAGGAAAGTACTAGATGTTCTGAGGGTGGGTGTGGAGTGGGACAACTGCTACTCAAGATTATAGGTAAGTTGTGCCAGAACCTAGAAACAATGATAGTGACTAGAACATTTAGTCTGGATTGGAACATTTACTTGAGTGTTAAGGAATGGAGATTATTTGCAAAATTCTTGGGTTGCAGTAGAAGCCACACTTTCTGCAAAACTATCAATTTCTCAAGGTTGGAAGCAGCAATTATTGGTTAAACACCATTTTATTGAATGAGACTGTTAAGTGTACTGAAAAACATTCAACATGTTTGGACTCTCAACCACAGATTCTTAAGTCAGGGCTTCAATGTCAAGTGTTTGCGTAAAGACTGTATTCCATGAACTCTTTCTTCCCTGCTCCAATTTCACCAGTTATAAAGTATGCCATACTCTCCCAATATTTTATCTCTTTTCTCTTTGGTTTTATCTCTTTACTGTACCTGTCAGCCAATCCTGTTTCATCCTCGTGCACACTGGCAAAGCGTCAGCAAGCACACACATGAAAATGACACGCATACACGCACAAAGTCCTGAATTCTCACAAAAATAAAGAAAAAAATGCGGTTTTGTAAGAATCACTGAAAATAAAAATGGGTAACAATGAAATCGAGTTTGCATTCTCTAGTCTTTATTTGCTGTATACTCTTCTGACCTCATTAAACAATATTGCATTGTGGTTTCTTATAGTAATTATACTGTTATCAAATAATCATCTGAAGTGCTGTGTCTTGTACTGAATATAAAGCAAATTCCCCCAAATTATAAAAATTATATGCATCAGAGTTAACATTACAGCAAAAATGACTTCCTGCATTTATTTTTTGACCTTGTCAGTGAAACAAAATTTCTAACAATGGATGATTAAGAAGAAATGAAGATTATTGTTCTTATCCATTGTTGGTGATCTTCCAGTATGCTTGCTATGGTATTCAAATATGCAGCAAGCCTAGGATGCCTTAACTATTTTCAGGTTCAGTTCCTTTGCTGAATCAAATGTTTACTCAAAACCTTTCAGCCTCTTTCCTCCTCTGAAGCAACAATCTCTCTTCCATAGGACAGTGATCTGTTGTTTACATGCCAGATTTTTTAAGCCACTGATTTAAGCTGGCTGCTGCAGAAAAATTCAAGAACAGTTTGATCAGTAAAACAGGTAGTCATGCTTCAGTTGTGCTTTGATCTCTTACTTGGTAACAAGCCAGATAGAAAACCAAAATGGGCTGGGAAAACATAAACGATTGTCTAGGCTAGATTACATAGTATTTTAGGAAACAGAAACTCCAGTAGCGTGCAATTTGAAATTTGCAATAATGGACATCTCACTTTGTGAGACTTTACTATTATGGATAGACTATGATATAATAGAGAATAGAGGAAGGGATCTAAAAATAATTCATTGCTTTGTGCTGGTATCTATGCAGCAATTCTGTCGTTTAAAACTCTTGCCACTTTGTCTGGGGAAACCAATTAGATATAGGAAGACTTTTGGATGGTACACACAAATCTAGCTAGGTTCACTTCTTTGTAAAAGGCATGATAAGGATAAAGGAATGAAAAGACATCTGGAGTTTGTGTGTGGGGGTGACAGGTAGCTCAAAGGCTAAGTAAAAAGATACAGTTCCAGCAATTATTATTGTTGAAATTTAATGCATATAAATGTGCTCTCAATACCTTGATTTTCTTTTTTGTATCTAATAGCATCTTTTAAAGAGTGTCAAATTTACTGTATCATATGAAAATAATCATTCAAGTTTCCTACTTTTAGAAAAACAAAAGAAAACACACACACATCTTGTGTCAATTCGGATGCTTGAGAATTTTTTTTTTAAATAATGAAAATGTCAGCATTTTAAATTGTAAACTTTATTTTCAAGAAGTTTATTACTTGTGTGCTAAAATCATCACCAAGCTAGATTTTGGCATAGTGAGTAACTGGAGGGCAGTGACATTCCAAAACCATTTTTATTTAATATATCATGGACTCAATTTCCAAGAGATTGCCTAATTTAATTTCAGAACAATTCAGTGCCTTCCAAGATTTCCATCCCAGCTGCCCATCATATGTATACTCTAGCCTGTGTAGAATGTTCCAGTACATAAATTTAGGGAACACTGAGAAATCTTAACAGAATGCAGACAGTAGAAGTGTAACTTATGAAAAGTTTCTGGTTCAGTGAACTAAATCATATTCTTATATGGGAGAATTTTAGGGGAAAAAATTGGAAAACTTTAACAAGTTCCATTTCATGATGTGGACAAAATGTTACAGTTCATAATTTTCAAGTGAATGATTTTATATATATGCACGCAAAATAATCAGGGGAAATAGTGGTCAATACATTGTGTTCGATGACTTGTACCTCAGTTGATAAGTAGGTAATTAAATGCAGAAAGAAGAAAAGCCAAAGAGGGTAAAAAATGCACTACAGTTTTAGAACAATAGGAACACTGAATTGGGAATTAGCACATGGGAATTTGTTATAAGTCATAAATTATTGATTGTGACAACAAAACAAATTATTTCCCCCTTTTAGTTCTTGGTATCTTCAAGTTCGAATTCAGAAATTTGGAACCTTATTCCTGGTAGGTTTCACCCAGAAATCTAATTATTCCATCCTAAGTAATATCTATTTTTCTTTCCTTTTTCTTTATAAATTCTGAATTAAAACCCTCTAGCCTTGTGACCAATTAAATATTTTACATTTAGGAAATAAACCCTTAGAAACTAAAAGAGACTGATTTCAATTATCCTTCAATTTCCTGTTTTTCAGTCTTATGAATTATAATTTATGAGGTTAAGACAAATGGTTAGAATTTCATGAAACTAAGGGATGACGGGGAATATAAAAATGTAAAATGGTATTTTTAAAATGAAAGTGTTATTTTTTTAAGTGTAATTAAAATAAAAATTTTCCTGTAATTCTGGAAGATATATAAAAGGTTCATAAACGTTTATTTTCATGTAAAATGAATGTGCTGGAGTCATGGGGAATTTATGACTTTTAAATCCAGGCAGCTGGGCCATTCATACCTACAATCACTTTTGGCTGTACTTTTTTATTTCATCCATAATGTCTCCCAGTTAATAATTATGGATTATGTTACCCTGATAAAATATATCTAGAATCCTACTTGATTGTTTTAATTCTCTCTTTATTAAGTATACTGTGATTTTTCTAGTATGAATTTAATATAATTTTTCATATCTGAATACAGCATTTGATCAAGTTGTTGAAAAGACTTGGCCTCACAAATCTGTTTTCCTCACCATCACCTCAAAATCCCCACATGTCTGCCTTTTGCAGATGGAATCACAGGAGCAAATGGGAAGGTGGGGTTTGGTCTTTTGCTGAGTTTGATGTGGTTCTTTCTTTTAGGACAAGCTATTTCCTATAAAGTTACTTTTTTCACTGTTTTGCTACCATTTATTTTCTGAATCTCTCTGTTTATATTCAAATAACATTGGAAGGGAAAAAATCCTTCTGAAGGCCAAAAATTTTGTAAGCATAATATAACAAGGCCTATTTTTATTTTCCATGAATGGTACCTGAGTACTTAGTAGTGAATCTGTCCATCCACTGTTCCAAGTGGTTTCTGATTTTGCCAAACTCATAAAGTACCAGACCTATCTCAGAGGTTATTTGTCTTTCTGTGCTGGAAGTAGGCCTGCAGGTCAAAATGTAATAAAATAAAAATATATACCTCATCATCTAAAACTAGAGAAAGTATTATATTGCAGATGGCAGAAGCTTAAGGACCTATTAAATTGATGTGAAAATTAATTTAAAAAGTAGATGAATAGCTTTGATGGACATTCCTCTGCCAATTTGGCGCTTTCACTTGAGTTATATTAATTTTCTTGCAAGTGGTGAATATGATGATGAAAGGAAATTACAGGTAAGGGAATAGCACATAGGTACTAAAGGCAAGAGGTTGCGGCAGATGTGTGTGGATTTGTTGCTGAACTGAAAAGCTCAGAAAATGCTCCCTTGTCCATAGAATTCTCCAGGCAAAAACACTGGAGTGGGTTGCTGTTTCCTTCTCCAGGAGATCTTCCTGACCCAAGGATTGAACCCCCATCTCTTAAGTCTCCTGCATTGCAGGCAGATCCTTTACCATCTGAGTCACCAGGGAAGCCCTCTATAACAACTACACCATTTAAATAAAATTTAAAATATTTATTGAATATGCATATGAAGTGATATGATTTAATATACTTGTGCTTGCAAATCAAATATGCATAATGTGTAGAATTAAGCTAGTCAGTAATTTCACGATATCATATATGTTTTTTTCATAATCTCATTAATTATAAATACATGAGAAAGATTTCAGTTCTGTGAAGTCAAGAGCTTATATATTTTATGCAAAAAACCATGTTGTAGATTAGATACTTGGATCTGTATAAAGAAAGAAGGCCAAAGAAGAAATAAATCCAGGTAAAATAAGATCCTTTATTTTCTTAATTGATTTAAAAGATAACTGCTTAGCTAAAGAAATCATTGTAAAAATGTATTGGATTGTAATAGCATTTGTTCAAGTGAATTGAATGACAGCAATGTCAATACATGAGCAAGAATAATTTGTTATTTATTATCAAGTTCCTTCAATTCAGGTGAAGTGACAGTGTTATTTGTAGCTTGATTTAGAGTAGCTACATAGTGAACTCTAGGGCATGTATTAAAAAATGGATAATAAGTTGGTACTCCAAAAGGACATATGAAGGAATCATTTAAAATGCTCACTTTACACAAAAAGAAGGCAGAAATAGTGGCAAACATAGCAGACATCAATATATTAATAATCACTTTAAATATGAATGGTGCAAATATAATTAACAGATACATTTTGGCAAACTGACTTTACAAAGAACCAGTTACTGTTGGTCCTCTGTTTCCATGGATCTCTGCCATCACAGATTTATTAAACCACAGATTGATCCATGGATACAGACAGCCAACTGTATTAGTCCACTTTATATAAGAGACTTGAGCTTAAGAGGATATTTATATCCTTGGGAAGTCTTGGAACCAATCTCCCCCACAGAATCAGAGGGATGATGGTATATCTTGTTCACAAAAGGTCTACTTTAGATATGAATACTCATATAGGTTAACCTGTACATGCATTAGAGACTCTCTCCAATTTGAGAATAATTCCACCTTCCACCAAATAGCCCTCTTTCTAGTCCCAAAATTTTCCAAGCTCTGTCACACATCAAGAAATTCTGATATATTGGTTCTTTTCTCTGTGATGCTTATCCCTTTGCCTTTCTCATTGACCGTATCCTTCTGATTCACCTGTTGATTTCTCTATATATTCAATTATACGTTTATAACTGTATTCTGTTTGTTAATTGAGTTGCTTTTTCTTTATCTCTTTTAGTAGACCTAACCTCATGAGAACAAAGACTAGGTTTGTCTTGCTTACTGAAATAATTCCATAGGTTAGATTAAGTGCTTACGTTTATCAGTTCAAGGTAGATGTGAATTGAATAACTTGTGATATTAATTGAAAAAATGACTTTTTGTGCATTCCATGATTAACATGACTTAATATGTAGTACTTTTATTTTGCCTTAACAACATTAACAACAAAAAGTATCTGAGAGGCACAATGGGAAAGGAGAGTTGAGAGATATGTGGAGATGATTTTTCCTTTAATCACATGCAAAAAGAGATTGCTTCATCCTCCCATGACAGAAACCTCAAAGTTCAGGTGCAGTGCTGGTATAAATTAGGCCTCAATTCTGTAAAGAGAGAAAATTCTTCGGTTCTTTGTTCTCAAAGTATCCTTACCAGGGACACACATGAGAAGCCAGAGCCCACTGAATGTGAGTGCTATTAACTATGGAACTGTTGACTCACACACAACAAAGGCATTTCGTAAACTGAAGTGACATTAGATTTCCAACTCTGTGGGACATAAATGAATTAAGAAGAAATATTTCACTTTGATTTCCCTTGCACGCTATGGGAAATTCAGCAGTGTTTGTTATGTGGTGATTGCAATGAAGAGGAAGTCAGGTCAGCTCTCACTCCACGGTCAGCACTTCAGGATGTAAGTAACCATGACAGCATTCAACCATCCTTAAAGCTTTTAAGAGAACTTGAGATTAGGGGTGAGGAGAAAACCCAGATGTTCTTCTAACAGTTAGAATTACACAAAAGAGGAAAAAAGACATATTCATTAAGACAGACTATGCTTTTGGTGAAAGACAACAAATTCCATACTCCTAAGAGTTAATATATTAGTTACTATTGTTGAAGAATTGGCAAGAAAATATTTTCCCTTAAATCTGGCTATATAGCACTTAATTTTCTTTACAGTCAGGAATCATAGCAATGATTCAGTTCAGTTCAGTCGCTCAGTTGTATCTGACTCTTTGCGACCCCATGAATTGCAGCACGCCAGGCC
>SJYV01051806.1:0-25142 GCA_006410875.1 Neotragus pygmaeus
TGGTTAAGTAGGATCCTTTGGCAAAATAATACGAGTTCTGTTTATGCATTTTAAAGGGTATGTGATTACCTGTAAAAATTAACTTCATACGCATTATGTGAGAAATTGTGAAGTGACATGAAGGTCCCTTGGGAAGACGTGCTTATTAAGCTGCTACTGCAAACTGAGTCCTTCTCAGTTGGCCTTTGGGTTTCAGCCCCACTGAATTTTTCTAATTGGTGCTATCTCCTAAAGCACTTTTTAAAAGAATGACAAGTTATTAAATGTAAGCTAGGCTTACTATAATCCCATAAAGACATTTCATGCCCAATACTGCAGCAAAAGAATTTTTGATATTGCTTCATAACTCAAGTAATTAAATTTGACTTATACTGAAATATGGCAAGTACAGGAAGTGCCATATTTTTCTTCCAAATTTGCTAATCCACACATAATCAGCCTTTTCAAATGGAGATCGTATGACCTTTGTCGGTTTTTTCTATTTGAAAATGCTTCAGCTAAAAGCTTAAAAGGAAATGAGGGAAATGAATTACCTATTTTTGAAATAAGTTTTCTAAGAAATTACTCATGTTCTCAAAAAATAATCATTTTCTCTTATGACTAGTATAATACTTTGCTATAAAATTTTTCTCATTGAACAAATTAATTTTAAATCAGCATTATATTTTGGATTCTAAGTTTACATAGCTTAATGTTATTAATATCAAAGGAATGGAAATTGGCTTGGCTACTATGAAAATACAAGACAAAGTGGTCATTAGTAATAGACATCTAGGAAATCTTTCATCCTTCAAACAGGACAACCTGTTTGGACCTTGTAGAGAAAGCTATTTCTGCCTTTTCCATTCTCCTTTTCTCAGAGTAAACACAAAACAAACCTGACCCCTACTCTTCTTCTTCCCTTACCCTAGATAGATTTTATTTGTTGTTGTTGTTGTTGTTGTTTTTGTTTCGTAGCTAAGCCATCTCCAGCTCATGGGCTATAGTCCACCAGATTTCTTCTGTCCATGGAATTTCTCAGGCAAAAATATTGGAGTGGATTGCCATTTCCTTCTCCAGGGGATCTTCCTGATCTTCTGTGGGGATCCAGCCCAAGGCTCCTGTATTGGCAGGTGGATTCTTTACCACTGAGCCAACAGGGAAGCCCAGATTTTATTTACATGCATATAAATATAAATGCAATTTAATGCAGTATTCTATTTCATCAAATATGCAATGGGATGTTGTAACCTAGAAAAGGTTATATACCCCTCTCTCCATGCAGTGTGAAGATTATGAAAAACAGAAGTTCCCCAGAGAGTTTTTGAGATGCTGGTTTGAATAATGATTACTGTTTACTTGTCTCAGCCATTCTAACATCCCCAAATCAAAACGCATTTCTTTCTTGTTCTTATAGGTTTATTGGTGAATGACTGAGATAAGACCAATAAAATTAACCCACCAGCTCCTTTTGTGTTTGGGCTGGGTGGAGGGGAGGAAGAGAAGGGAGGCACTATATAGCCCAGAGAGTTGTATTAGTAGGACAGATAACAGTGATGTAGAGCACCTTTTGGAGAAAGCAATGGCACCCCACTCCAGTACTCTTGCCTGGAAAATCCCATGGATGGAGGAGCTTGGTGGGCTGCAGTCCATGGGGTCGCTGAGGGTCGGACATGACTGAGCGACTTCACTTTCACTTTTCACTTTCATACATTGGAGAAGGAAATGGCAACCCACTCCAGTGTTCTTGCCTAGAGAATCCCAGGGATTGGGGAGCCTAGTGGGCTGCCATCTGTGGGGTCGCACAGAGCCGGACACGACTGAAGTGACTTAGTAGCAGCATCAGCAGAGAAAGAAACTGGATTTAAAGAAACTGGATTCATAGGAGCTTTGAATGTGAGGAATTGAGAATCTGAATATATAATCTGCCATGGAATCACAGGTCAAAGCAGCATCATTTTGCCAGTAAAGTAAATCATCCTTTGATCTCTGACAGTAATAATGTTTGCATAAATTCCTAGAAGTAAGCACAGTGGTCATATATACCCAGCATGGGTGAGAAGAGGTTGTCCTGTTCTAATGCAGTGAAATTTGCTTTCCTTAAGTAATAGGTGCATACTCCAGCAACCTATTTATAACGTGTGACATATCTTTTAAACTTCATATTAATCTCACACAAGGACACTATTAATTTGCATAGAATTTCCTTCGTATGAGTAATTCCAAGATACATGCCATTGCAAATGATAGTTTACAAATTCCTTTTTTTTAATATACTATTTGAAAAGTCATTGGGTATTCTGCAGAAAACTCTTATTACTTTTTATGCCCTCCTCCAAGAATTACCTCCAGTATTCTAAAATATTACACAATTTTAAAAGTAAAGGAAAATTTGAAGAGGATCTTTTGAGGACTAATACTATTAAAATGGCAAAACAAATTTAATTATGTAAGCAATTCTTCTCTTTTACAACCTGAAAGGACAGCAAATTGATATTTGTGAAATTTTCTTTGTCTAATAAATAGCCTCACTTTACGGTAATGCCAATGACCCCAGTTTAATTAGGTGCAATTAATTTTGTGCAAGTGAAATTTGACATCTTGCTAGAGGCATAACTAGCTGTACTCTGTCTTATGAATTTTATTATTATCACCAGTGAGAATTCAATTGTCAGAGCTACTGCAGAAGGGTGGGAGATGGGGAGAAAAAGGCCACAGGGCTGGCATTTTATATTTAAAAATGGTTCCAGTGGACGGCCAAATGTTTAATTAAAAGAACTTCTAGAAATGATTTTTCATTGGCGCATCATCTTTGACAAGTTATCATGACTTTATTATTGCCATTTGCACTCCCTACAGACAGTGGTCCCTCCCATGTACCTGGACACACACAGCTTATATGAGGACCACATTCTTTGAGACTTTATAAAAGCACTCGCTGGTACGAGAAAAAAGCCTCACTGACTGCAAGTGAGCTCTGTCATCTGGAGGTTTAACACAATCCTTTTGTTTGATTTTGTTATCAAAATTTTTGTGCCCCTTTATTTTCATTCAGATTGTTGTTCAGTTGCTAAGTCATGTCTGACCCTTTGCGACCTCTTGGTCTATAGAAAGCCAGGCTCTCTGTCTTTCACCATCTCCTGGAGTTTGCTCAGATTCATGTCCGTTGAGTCGGTGATGCCATCCAACCATTTTATCCTCTGCTGCCCCTTCTCCTTTTGCCTTCAATCTTTCCCAGCATCAGTCTTTTTCAATGAGTCAGCTCTTCGCAGCAGGTAGCCAAGATATTGCAGCTTCAGCTTCAGTGACAGTCCTCCCAGTGAATATTTGGGGTTGATTTCCTTTAGGATTGCCTGGTTTGATCTCTCTGCTGTCCAAGGGACTCTCAAGAGTCTTCTGTAGTACCACAATTCGAAAGCATCAGTTCTTCAGCACTCAGCCTTCTTTATGATCCAACTCTCATATCCTGGACTACTGGAAAAACCATAGCTCAATCAGATTATCACATGCATTAAAAACCCAGGCAAGATATTTCAGAAAATCACTGTCAATTAAATGGTGACACATGCCTCCTTAACGCATAGAATTTTCTTCTTTTTGTTAATCAGGCAGCAGGGGGGCAGGGGGAGCTGTGCCGTGTACATGCGGAATCTTGGTTTCCAAGGATCAAACCTGTGTCCCTTGCAGTGGAAGCTCAGAACCCTGACCACTGGATTTTCAGGGAATTCCAGAATTTTTGTTTTGTTGGAAAGCTCTTTCAGGTTTATTTGGATATATATTTTTGTCGCATGTCTTTTGTGCCTACAAAAAAATAAGAGAAAGGGAAATTGGTTAAGACAGTCCAACACCCTTTTCACATTCACAATTCAATTCTCCCTTAACCAGTTTCCCTTGGAGGTGTCCATCTTTCCCCACAGTGTCACCCCTTGCGCCATCAGGAGGTGCTGCATATCACCTTCCAAGCCACACCCCCATTCTGCATGTTTCCATCAGAAGGCATGGATTGCCAACTTCCAGAGCCTACCTCCTTCTCATCGGTCCTCATACGGTTTGTTGGCTGATGGGGCTACTGCCTAGTAGAACAGTTATGCCGCCAGCTGTGTGGGTGACTGAGATCGTGAGACATATCTGGGCTTTAAAAGATAGCCAAAGATGAATAACCATGTGTCACAGAATTAGCACAATTTAGTAAATCTACTGCATTCTCCTAATGACTGAACAGAATCAGATGACCACAAATTAAATCATGAAACAGAAAGTCTCTGAGATAAAGCTTACTATGGGACCAAGCCTAAATGGTAGCCCCAATGTTTTTTAAAACATAAACATGAAAAGTGGTGAAAGCAGTAATTCAGTGTTCAAGAGAGTAAAAGAATTTGCAGTTAAAATTTGCACCAAATCCAATCATACCACTCAAAAACATCCACAGGCACTGAGGCTTCAACTGCCCTATCTTTAACCTAACCTCACAGCCCTTAGGGCTTCCCAGGTGGCTCAGTGGTAAAGAATTCACCTGCCAAGCAGGAGAGGAGGGTTCAATCCCTGGGTCAGGAATGTCCCCTGGAGAAGAAATGGCTAACCCATTGCAGTAATGGATGGAGGAGCCTTGTGGGCTGCAGTCCATGGGGTCACAGATTGTTGGACATGACTAAGCAGCTAAACAGCAGCAGCAGCACAGACCTTATCACAGGTCTGGAAGGGGTATGAGCTGAACTTCAGCTCCAGCAGCTGAAAATCATCAGCAGGTCAGGCAGCAGATACAAGTTTAAACTCCATCTGGGCTGAGCAGAATCAATAGGCAGGCTGGCTTTAAAAATACAGTGAGGGACTTCCCTGGCAGTCCTGTGGTTAAGACTCCATGCTTCAACTCCAGGGGATATTCCACTTCAGGAGTTGTGGGTTTGAACCCTGGTCAGCAAACTAAGATCCCACATGCTGTGTGGCACAGTCCAAAAAAAAAATTTTTTTAAGGCAAAGTTAAAAAAAGAAAAAAAATACAAATGGTGAAATGTATATCCATTGCTTTAAGAGTCTGTTATCTGTGCAGATGCAAAAAGGAGAAGGAGGTTAGGGCTAAGCTGGGGAGGGATGACAACAGTTGAATCAAAGAGTCCATCCACAGAAATGTCCGCTTGCAGGAAAATACATTTCTCACTGGCCTCAAAGAGGATCTTCCACCACCCCCACCCCAGCTCCCTGCCAGAAACAAAAGCCAGCCTGACTCATGCGTGAGTCATAGTCTCTGCATAGATACCATCTGAGTCACACACACAGTGGTCCTCTTCCAGCTGTCAAATATTTAATCCTACTCACCTTTCTCCAACAAAGAAGTGCTAATCAACTCACTCATTTTCTCTCCTTTTCCTTTTTTAATCCTGCTAAATGCCCACACAGCAACTTCAGTTCAGTCGCTCAGTTGTGTCCGACTTTTTGTGACCCCATGAGCCCCAGCATGCCAGGCCTCCCTGTCCATCACCAACTCCCAGAGTCCACAAACCCATGTCCATCGAGTCAGTGATGCCATCCAACCATCTCATCCTCTGCCATCCCCTTCTCCTCCTGCTCTCAATCTTTCCCAGCATCAGGGTCTNGCCATTTCCTTCTCCAATGCATGAAAGTGAAAAGTGAAAGTGAAATCGCTCAGTCATGTCCAACTCTTAACCCCATGGACTGCAGACCACTAGGCTCTTCCATCCATGGGGTTTTCCAGGCAAGAGTACTGGAGTGGGGTGCCATCACCTTCTCCACAGTGGGTCTCTACTCAATGGTAAAAATGGCAAACACAGAGCTAACTAGAGAAGTCAAGGGTGGTTTCTTCTTAGGTCCCAGAAAAGAACAGAATAACTGGAGAAACTTTCTAAAATACAGTCTTCCTGAAATTTAACAGTTGAAGTCTCTTCTCCAGCCACTCAAGTATTGCATCAAATGGACGCAATCTGAATAAACACCAACTCAAAACAATCCTGAAGGAAAACCACTGCACACAGGGAACCTGACCATTTACCCTGCAGTAGAGCAGCTGGGGCCTGCCTCGGACGACTGTTCCACAAGCCAGTCTGTTCTTCATGGGGTGAACCAGCCTGTCTCTCTGTCCCCAGGGCCAGAGGCTGAAACTGCAAGGGCTACTCCACGACACTATTTCCCCTCAGGACCTGCCTTCTGGCTCCTCCAGAAGCTACAAAGGCCCCATCTCCATGACTTCTTTATCAAAACTAGATGGACAATGGACAGATGGATGAACAGATGGAATGATATATGAATAAAATATATAATTTGTATGAGCACCAAAGTGATGGCAATGTTTTGTGTAAGTACCACACTTTATCAACAAGCCTTAGCTTAGCAGAGCTGGTTCTGACCACTGTTTTCTGTTTCTTGTCTCTCTTCACAGGTTCTACTCAAACTGCATCCATTGGTGGGGAGTCTACCGGCTGGGTCTCTTACTGGCTCTTACCAGTCCTGAGAGCACTAAAGTCTTCTCTATGTGTGTGTTTCTTGGGATCTTAGCATTCTTCTCTTTGAGAAATCAGCAAACACACTGAGTGTATCTGTGTGTGTGTGTCTGTGTGTGTCTGTGTCTGTGTGTCTCTGTGTGTGTGTCTGTGTGTATTCCCAACAGACTTGCTTATGCACGTTACAATGAGATAATCCTGGTGTCTTCATGATCTCTGCCCTCCTCAATATTCTTCTCCATGGATACAAATGGGATCACGCTCCTTGAAAGGTCATCTCTGGGCTGACCCCTATTTCTCAGTCAGTACTGGCCCCTGAGGTGTGGCTCCTCATCCCTGACTCCTGGGATCCTGGGACAAGCTTACAACTGGAAAGTCTAGGATAGGTTAAGGGAGCCATCATCTCTTTGGGATAAAAATTTCCAGCAAGATATACTTTTAACTGAATTCTTTAGCTCTCAGGAATCTTACAGATCATAAACAAATTGGTAAGTGCCCTAATTTTCCAGATGAAGAAAAGTAAGACTAACCTAATTTCTTAAAAACATATGGCTGGAAAATGGTCTTTTGAAGATGAATTCTAAATGGAGAAATCTTTTTCTTTGCTCCAGTACTTTCTCAGTGTCTGATCATAATAGGAATTTATCAAATATTAATGAAATAGCAAAAAATCATATTTCAATATCCAANAGATGAAGAAAAGTAAGACTAACCTAATTTCTTAAAAACATATGGCTGGAAAATGGTCTTTTGAAGATGAATTCTAAATGGAGAAATCTTTTTCTTTGCTCCAGTACTTTCTCAGTGTCTGATCATAATAGGAATTTATCAAATATTAATGAAATAGCAAAAAATCATATTTCAATATCCAAATGTATGAAAATATATAGTTAAAATAGGTATATTTTCTTTACTGAGGATCAGGAAAACTTTAGTTTAATATTTCCCAGTTTCAAAAAAATACAAATGGCTTTCTCTTTGAAAATTTCACTTTGATTTTCATATGAAACTAAATTCTATTTTTCATTACAGTATGAGACCCAATGTGGACTTAGTTATTAAATTATTGCTTCTGACAATGAATGGACTTCCCTGATAGCTCAGTTGGTAAAGAATTCACATGCAGTGCAGGAGACCCCAGTTAGAGAACATGCTACATATATTCAGAAGCATTCCTTTAAACCTTTTAAATGCATGTACAAAAAGAACAAAAGAGATTTCCGTGCATCTGTACTCTTCAAATACATGAGCTTAAAACAACATACCTCACAGCAGTAATTTAATATTTTTTGTTCTTTTTCATCAAAGCCTATTTCATACTTTCTTGCACAAAGTGCGTTAATAAACATTAGGTTCCAATGGTAGGTGTGCTTAATCATTTTGCTCACATAATGGGCAGAGAAGACATTTGGAACAAAATAAGCAGAATTGAAATTAGAATAATCAACGTAAAATTGAGAAATAAACATCACATTTGAACCCAAATTGCACATCCACTTCATCTCACAACTATTCCTTCTCTTTTTTCACATGCAAAGACTGACATGTATGGCATAGTAGTCTTGAGGAATTCAGGATTTGTTATAAAGCTACTTTAAAATATTTGTTACAATGAGAAAAGTGCATTTAGAGAATTTCACTGCTTCCAATAATTATTTCATATGGAAAAATTTATCTTTTAAGTTTGTACTTGTTTCCTATTTTTAAATGGAAAAAAAAGAAATACAATAAATGAGTTTATGAAGATTTAAAGGTAGAATACTCATCTAAACATATTTTAAAAGCTAGAGATTTCAGGATTTATGAGTAACACATTGGTTCAAACTAAATTTTCCTTCTCAAGACAGAACATTACTGAGAACCACATCAGCCTTAGTCAGAGATCAGGCAAGTAAGAATGTCTGGCCAGGATCCCATCTACTCCTCAACTGAGGCAACACATCCCTCTTCAAAACCTCTACACTTGTATTATTAAATACAATAAAAATATACAAGCAACTCCTGCAGCTCGATTCCAGAAAATAAACGACCCAATCAAAAATTGGGCCAAAAGTCCGTTCTCTATGTCTGTGTCCTTTTGTTGTCTGGTGTACGGGGATGATCCAGAGAGACGTTGTGGGGTGGGAGGTGGGAGGGGGATTCAGGATTGGGAGCTTGTGTACACCTGTGGTGGATTCATGTTGATGTATGGCAAAGCCAATAGANCCCTGATGCTGGGAAAGATTGAGGGCAGGAGGAGAAGGGGATGACAGAGAATGAGATGGTTGGATAGCATGACTGACTCAATGGACATGGGTTTGGATGGACTCCGGGAGTTGGTGATGGATGGGAGGCCTTGGCATGCTACGGTTCATGGGGTCGCAAAGCATCGGACACGACTGAATGACTGAACTGAAAGTGAAACTGAGTCTTCTTATTTTTTAAACATGGTTAACTAGTAGTGCTTATGAACTACTTTATTTCTTCTTTATGTTTTTCTATATTTAAAAAGAATGTAGTCTACTAAATGCTATTGCAAAAAAGAAACACCAGGTACATTACATATGTAATTATGGGCCTATCAAAGAGAATTCTCCCCTCCCTTAGAAATACTTGAGTGATGAGTAACCAGAGAATGGTCTGAAAAATGAAGAAGGCAGGGTTATTTGAGTCAACTACTCAGGATGTGTCTGTCATCTTTGCTGGGTAAAAGAAGTGTGAGCTGAGGGTGTCCCTCCACCCTCAGGAACTGAGTGGGCAGCTCAAGGGGGTGGAGCTGGCCCTCGAGACAGGAAAGGGCAGGGTAGGTTTCTGGTTGGCTGGGAGCCCCTCAAGATTTTCAGAAAATGCTGGCACAGGTACAGCAACCTCCTGTCACGAAAGGGTAGAAGCAGTCTATACAGCTAGCTGCCCAGCATGTGTGATTCAAATTAAAAACAAACAAACAGAAACAATGAAGCAGACAGGGAAAACGGGGTGGAGGGGACCTTGAGCCTGAGTGATGGAGGATGGAGGGCAAGAGTTCCAAGATACAGATATCGAGAACCTCACAGGCCAGCGCTAGTGGTCTCAGCTCTGGTTAGAACTCTTGAAGGCCATACACCAAGGAACGTTTTTCTTCTCAGGGCTGTTGTCAGATTCTGCATAGAGGCCAGGGAAGCTGTACAGAGCAGAGCCAGAGGGGACACCAGGGTGGCCCTTATGTAGAGATTAGACCAGAAATAGGTTTCCAACGGTCTTAGATGCATTGCCAAGTTAATTCTTTCCTCAGGCTGTTCATTTGAGCATCTCTGTTTAATGTTCAGATTTTTTGCGGGGGGGAGGGGTGGTGGCGGCGCGGTGTGCTTGCTTTTAATCTTACCCTTTCTATTTGTAACCAGGAATTCTTCTACTTAAAAAAAAAAAAAAAAAATCTCTTGGGAATTCCCTGGCAGTCCAGTGGTAGAAGCTCTGAGCTTCCACTACAGGCAGCTCAGGTTCAATCCCCTGTTTGGGAACTAAGAACCCACATGCTGAGTGAGGTGTGGCCAGTAACTAACTAACTAACTAAAAACAAAATTCTCTTAATTTCTTAGCAAAATTAACTTTGGAACATTCTAGCCAATTGCAAGTTTGTGAGGAGGAAAGGTAGGTGTTTCTAGGCTCTGCTTGGTAAAGAGACAGGGTGCCTCCGTGGTCGCCAGCTGGAGGGTGGCAGCCACGAAGGAGGAGACAGAAACCAGAATAAATCAGGAGAGAGTGAGGCTGGCCGTGGGGGCTGCATCTTGGAGCCCTCTGTCACGTGCTGAGCAAACATTTACCTGGTGCCAGAGGGTCTAGATGACAGTATCTAACATGTGTTGAGTATTTACTATAGGTTGAACCATAGGAAATTCACAATAGTCAGTCATTTTAGATGTATCAAAATGGCAATTTCCCGTGATTTAGTCTAACACATGTATTCTAAATGATCTGCATGTACTCATCACACTTGTTGTTCACATTCATCTATAGAGTGGAAACTGTTGTGTTACTATTCCCATTCTACCGGGAGGAGCTAAGATCAGTCTGGTTGTGTACCTCTCTCAAGGTCACATTGCAAGTAGTGGAGTCAGCACTGGACTCAAATCCCGGCGTTTGGCTTCGAGGCTCACTTAACCCTATGCTACTTTTCTTGGGTTGAGAACTGAGCACTAATGAGCTCTGGAGAGTTTAGGTCTGCCTCCTCAGACGATTTTTTTTCTAAAAAGAGGCAGGGTAGACTAGGTCTTAGCCAAGAAGGCACCGAGACTGTAGCCCTTCACCTTGTTCAAGTCGTAACAAACTTCACAAAGCTCATGTATTCAACCAGTTCCTTTACCGGGTCAGTTCTTATCTAGGATCAGAGACAGCTTTACATCCTTTTATTAGAAGCCGTCTTGAAGCTGTATGGACATTTCAATCAGTTTTGAAAAACCCCAAATGAGTGACTCATTCAAAGCCTTAGACGATTTAAGAAGAGGGTCCCAAGCTCTTCAAATCTCAGGTCTGGGTTCCTGAAATCTAGTTCTATCTGGCCTCTCTACACTCTCTCTCTGATTGTACGTTATCCCAAAGGCTGGGTAATCTTCCCAGAATGCCATTTTCACTATGTCATTCTTGGAACTGAAAAAAGTTTCCCACTGCCGAGACAGTCACATGCAAACTCTTGAATCTGGCATCAAAGGAACTCCATTACTCAGCCTGGTCCACCTTCAGTCTCAGAGGTTCTTAATGGTTCTCCTAGTCAGGAAACCCATTTCTCACTTAATGGCTATGTCCACAATCAATTCACCGTTTATGCCTGCCAGGCTTTGCTCATTGAGCTCCTTTCCCTTCACTGCTTTACTAGCGTCAACGCAATTCTCTCTTACCCTCCAAGCTCAAGCCTCACATCTTCTGAATGGCCATTTCTAACTAAGCTTACAAATATTACTAACTAAGCTTACAAATATTAAACTCTTAGCTCTTTGAATTCTGAGGATGCAGCCTAGAATTTGTCTATCTACTCTCTTGTGAACAATATTTCAACTCTCTTTATAATACACAAAGAAACTCAGACAGAGATCATGTTGTCTACAACATTCACTTCTTCAGCATTTATCAAGCACCCAGCATTTAGTATTCTTGCCTGGAGAACCCCTATGGACAGAGGAGCCTGGCAGGCTACAGGGAGAAAGAAAGAAGAAAAATGAAGATGTTAGTTGCTCAGTTGTGTCCAACCCTTTGTGATCCCATGGACTGTAGCCCACCAAGTTCCTCTGTCCATGGGGATTCTCCAGGCAAGAATACTAGTGTAGGTAACCATTCCCTTTGCCAGGGGATCTTCCCAACCCAGGGATCGAACCTGGGTCTCCAGCATTGCAGGCAGATTCTTTACCATCTGAGCCACCAGGGAGAGATGGTGTCATATGGACAGTTCAGCATTCACATCTGATCTTTAAGAGAGAGCTGGAGGTTTGGGAGCCTTCAGCACAGACGAGAGGTGTGGCCAGCTGTGCCAGTGGCCCACTCATATCCCATGGGACCCTTTCATCATTTGTGTTCACATAAGCTCTCAGCATGCTCTCTTGACTCTTTGTCAGATGTGACCCTCAGGTTGCCTGAGCCTATTTTGCCTGTGAACACAAGAACCAGAAACACCTGGAATGTATTTCTCTCTCAGCAATGATGACAGGTGCTGGAACATTCACTCTCTGGGCTCCTTGCCCCTGATGGGGACCATTCTGAAGCTGACCCACACTGCTTCCAGGGCACTCCTGTATAACCTGACTTGATATCATGGCACCTGGCTAGGCAGTCCATTCTCCCTTCAATTTTCCCCTTCTGAGACTGCTTCCTAACAAATCTCTTTGACAAGAACNGCACATGTGTCTCCTCGGACAATTCATTTCCGAGTTTCGGGCCCTGGAAGGGGTCCGCCTTCCTGCAACACTACTAAAATAATATAAAGGGAAGAAAGAAAGGTATAAACCTACAGGGATGAAGAAAATGGAAAAGGAGACAATGGCACACAAGAGAGTTAGGAAAAAAACAAAACACAGATGGATGAGCGGCGTCTGACTTTATTTCAATTTGCTACATGCCTGCAGGGGTGGCTGGTGGAGGAAGCAAGTGCATTTTCACTGCAGGATCCTGGAAATGCTCAGGTACATCTGAAGCTGGGAGAGTGGGGTAGACTCTATGTGGAGGAAGATTGATTAAGCAATTGAAGGAAAAATCTGGACCTTCTAACTTGCCCTGTCTACCTGTGGTCTGGCAGAATGAGAAAGTATACTACCTAGAGAGGCTGAATCAGAGGAGTTCCAGGCTGGGGCTCCCTCAGGCACAGCTGAGGTGGCAATGAAACGCCTTATTGAAATCACGGGAATTAAGTAAATGATGACTCGTCAACTATTAGCCTGCTCGAGTCTTACACTAGCAGCCAGGCTTAAAATTCTTCAGGACGAAGTTGGAGAGGTTGTCTCTGGGTAACTTACAGCCCAAGAGAAAAGAGATTTAGATACTTTAAATTGGATTCATCCTAACAAAATACTTGTGTTTTCACCTGACCATTCTAAACTGAAATTTGTGCGTGTGTGCTAGGTCACTTCAATTGTGCCCATCTCTTTGCAACCCTGTGGACTGCAGCCCGCCAGGCTCCTATGGGATTCTCCAGGGTGAGAACACTGGTGTGGGTTGCCATTTCCTTCTCCAGGGGATCTTCCTGACTCAGGGATGGAACCGCTGTCTCTTACATCTCCTGCATTAGCAGGCAGGTTCTTTACCACTAGCACCACCTGGGAAGCCCAAAGTGAAGTTCATCATTCATTAATTCAGTAACTATTCAGTGACTGACTATTAGACACTATCTAATAGTTATGATGGTGAACAAAACAAAGATCTGCTCTCTTGAGGTTAATATTTTAGTACTAGAGAAAGAAAACAAGTTAAAAGCATATTTAATACAGTATCAGGTAATGATAAGAGTCACAAAGAAAAACGAATCAGGGTAAGAGGCTGGGTGTTCACTTTTCAACTGGGTGGTCAAGGCATGTCTCTCTGAGGAATCAGAATATGGCTAACAGGCCCTAACCAGAGAGTTTAGTGTTAGGGCTTGGAGCTAACACCTCTTAAGAGTTTTATACCTAATTATTAACAAAAATGAAAACAAACAAAAATAAACTCAGAAGAAAAATCGTGGGCCTATAGAAATCAGAAGAAAACATTTTGAACAATTTAACTAAAATTAATACCGTTAGTGAAATGAGAAAGTATGATGTGAAAAATTTTGAAAACATAAACAAAATGGATAACTTCTTAAAAAATACGACTTACCAGAACTGACTTAAGAAATAAAAAATATGTACAATCTTAAAATCACTTAAAAAATGGAAGCAGTTAAATCAAACATAGAAAGTAGGCACCAGGCCCAGAGGGTTATATAGGTGAGAAATAGCTCATTCCAATATTATGTACAATGAAAACAGCATAAAGAATCCAACAGAAATTTGAATATAAGGCCCAAATAGATATACCACAGAAAGGGAAACAAAGAGAGTTAATAAGCACGATGAAATACCATTTAATACATATGCAGTTAAAAAATATAAAAGAAATTGGCAATATTGAGTGTTAGAAAGGCTATGGATCTATAGGATCTTTGAAATATTGCTGGTGGGAGTGTAACTTGTGCAATTGTTTTGGAGAACAGTTTTGGCATTATTTTCTAAGTAGGAACATTCATGTATTTTCCTAGGAATTCCACTCCTAGGAATGAACCAACAGAAACTTGCACACAGACGGCGGAAGACATGCACAAGGATGTTTAGAAGCACCACTGTTTACGAGAGCAAAGCCTTTGGAACAACCTTTGAAATAAGCCAATGCCTTTCACCAGAAGAGTGGCTCCATAAATTGGGATACATTCACACAGTGGAATGTACTAGAGCACTCCAACTATGGACTGGCAAAGGGAAAAATGGGGCAATTAAAATATCAGGATAAACAATAAAATTTTTCAAGCAATTAAAATTTCAGGATAAACAATAAAATTTTTCAAGCAATTAAAATTTTAGGATAAACAATAAAAATTTTCAAGTAATCACAGTTTACCACATGGTTCAAGGTGAATAATATATGATCTTAATAATGTAAAATCAAACAGTTATCTTACCCCAAATTCTGAAAAAATTACAGGGGGAGGGTTGGGGGATATATAGATATGTCTGTGGGAGGGCTGTAAAGAGAGCTAAACCCCAGCTTTCTGTTATTTGGCAGTCAAAAGATGGTTTAAAAGTAAAAGCTAAGAAGATCAGCATGTTATTCAGAGACATAAACACCAGCAATAGCTAAGGAGTTAAATACTACTATTTCTGGAGAGTGAGATAGGATAGAGAGGGATAGGACCCAGGACTGCTACCTTTATTTTGTGTTGTTATTATATACTCTGTAGTTAATTCTACTTTACTTTTAAAGCCATGTAACTGCAATTCATGGGGTCACAAAGAGTTGGACACGACTGAGCGACTGAACTGAACAGAACTGAACACACACACACACACACACACACACACNAGAGGGAGAGGGTGGGAGGATTTGGGAGAATGGCATTGAAACATGTATAATATCATGTAAGAAATGAATCGCCAGTCTAGGTTCGATGCAGGATACAGGATGCTTGGGGCTGGTGCACTGGGATGACCCAGAGAGATGGTATGGGGAGGGAGGTGGGAAAGGGGCTCAGGATTGGGAACAGGTGTACACCCATGGTGGATTCATGTTGATGTATGGCAAAACCAATACAGTACTGTAAAGTAAAATAAAGTAAAATAAAAAAAAATAAATTTAAAAACAGAGATCATGAAAAAAAACTTCATAGATCAAATCCATGAATCTGAAAAATAAAATATATTATCTTTTCAACTGTTCTCTTACTGTGTCTAGAAAAAGCAGTACCGAGTTCTTCAAAAATAATGACAGTAAAAATGGTTACTTTGCTCTTTTTAGGTGACACTAGAGATAAAGAATCCACCTGCTAATGCAGAAGACATAAGAGACTCAGGTTCAATCCATGGGTCAAGAAGATTTCCTGGAGGAAGGTAGGCAACCCATTCCAGTATTCATGGCTGGAGAATCCCACAGACAGAGGAGCCTGGCAGGTTACGGTCTATAGGGTTACAAAAAGTCAGACACCACCGAAGTGACTTAGCACACACATGCAAGCTCAAAGAAGCTTTATTTTTTTCGAAGAATAAACAACTGTTACTATATATCAACAAAATGAAGGTCAGAAAAACCATAAATCATTGAGCAAAATTCTGGGACCTAAGGACATAAAGACAATAGTGAACACTCACTGACTGCCTTCTGTGTGCATGATTTATATGCCTTCTGTGTGTTCATGTACTGGGGCCAGGGGTAGTTTGGGTGTCACAGAGCAGTGGCGGGGAGGCCAGGAGAAGGGTGTGGGATGCTCAAGCCCACCACAGTGAGAAGCAGAAGAGAGAGGGCGCACTGCATGGGCAACAGGGGAGTGATCTAGTACCCTGTTAGTCACCACTTCCTCCGGGGGTACCCCTGCATTTTACTAATACTGAAAAAGAAGTCTGCTTTCTAAAATCTATTTTCCAATTTTTTAATACTGATACATAAAAGCACTATTTTCTTGGCATGCTGATTCTATAAAAAAATGTTTATTCCTATCACAAAAATTATGGAGAATTACTTTCTTTAAAGATGTCAGAACAGATTGCTGGATGCCGTCTAGCATGTGTTTTGATTATCTGTGTCTTTCATTGTCTTTGCGCTATTTTACAACTCTCTGCAAAACTGATAGTAACATAAATTACACTAACCCTAACCCTAACACTTATCCACAGAAACGCAAATGATATTCAACACTGGATACTGACTAGGTTTTTGTATCTGTAATGAAGGTTCACTTCAGCATTTCCAGTTTCATATGTGTGTATGTGTTGATCGAATTCTCTGAATCAGTTGTAACAGGTTACTGGTTTCCTCCTTAATTATAAATTAAATGAATCTTTGCCATATTTTCATTTTATGTTTGAGTGCCATGACCTAAGCTTTAAAGAATTGTATTTTACCATTTTAAAAGCTCATCTTTAAGTGTTCTGTTGTAATTTTTATTTGAACAATACCAACATTTTTCACAGAAAGACAACTGATTCAGGCCAATTCTCAGTATTTGCAGTTATATAATCCAGAGAGTTGGTGCAAACACAGTATCAGTGAGTCCTGAACAGCCGTTGGAAGGCAGACCAGGCGGGCTTTTGCCAGCCTCTGGTCACGATATCCAAGGTCTATCAGCCCCTCAGTAACACTCAGCCCAACCCAAATGCACTAAATCGCAGCTGAATGAGACCATGCAACAGAGACTGCTCTATAAGGTCCACTGTGCCCTCCGGCCTTAGAACACTTCGCTTCTTCCCATAGACTCACTTCAGCACTCTACTCAGAGGCCTTTTTCAAGTGAGAAATCATCAACAGAAAGTACAGAGTGTGAAAAACATGAAATAAGGATACTAGAGAAGGATGTTTATCTACACTGAGAGCTGAGACATGCCGTCATAGAACCCCAGAGGAACAATCTCAATTTCATTTTTCCATTCATGACCACGGGCATTTGCAAGATGTCCTCACAGTTTTAAGACTGAGAGGAGCAAGCTTTTTCTAGTCTGCTTTTTCTGCTCCTGTCAACAGGCCCCATCTGTAGACAGATCACAGCTGCAGCCCCTGATACACCAGGCACACGCAGCGCCCTTTCTGATGTGGGTCTCAAGACTCCTGCCACCACTGTGAAACGACCAGCTGGGGCTGTAAACCCAGGACATACTGGAGACTCGAATTTTGCTTCTAGCTATGATGTTAGAAAACTTACTTGGTTTATAGTCATCTCTATCTTTTGATGTCAGGGTTTTGGCTCAAAACCCACATATTTTTATTCTGTATTATCCAGCAGCACTGGCAATTTTTTGATGGGTGTGAGAGATAAGTATAGAAATGATTCGTTACAGTCTGCCATTTCAGAACAGTACTAATTTCTCTGCTAGTGATTCTAAACTTGTCCATGTAACTCTTGCCTGTCACCTCACATAGATCACAAAGCTCTTCTATGTCAGAGCCCTGCATGTGCCTGAACAGTCACGTCCTTCCTACAGTTTGTCTTCATGAACTGTGCTCTGACCATTTTTCTTATGTTGCCATTTCAGTCTCTTAAATTTCTATCATTTGACTTAACACTGACCTGCATTTTAAATTAATGCTAATTTATTTAGCACAAATAAGTCATACGATTACACTGAAAAACTACTGGCAAATAGAAGCTACTTTCGAATACAATGAAATCTCCTGGCTGGCTCGTGGGACAAGTGCTCCTTTTGGCNATTTGACTTAACACTGACCTGCATTTTAAATTAATGCTAATTTATTTAGCACAAATAAGTCATACGATTACACTGAAAAACTACTGGCAAATAGAAGCTACTTTCGAATACAATGAAATCTCCTGGCTGGCTCGTGGGACAAGTGCTCCTTTTGGCCTTCCAGGTGACGCTAGTAGTAAAGAACCTGCCTGCCAATGCAGGAGACATAAGAGACAGATTCGATTCCTGGGTCAGGAAGATCCCCTGGAAGAGGAAATGGCAACCCTCTTCAGTATTCTTGCCTGGAGAATCTCACAAACAAAGGAGCCTGGCAGGCTACAGTCCATGAGGTTGCAGAGAGTCAGACACAACTGAAGCGACTTAGAATGCATGCAAAAGTCATACAAATACACTGAAAAACTACTGGCACAGACAAAGTATTTTCGAATACAAAGAAAACCCCTCAGTAGCTTAAAAATGTAACTGGTAGTCCCATGAACATATAATAAGCACACGTTGAAGTTACCTCATATAATAAATCTTAAAGTGAGGTTTCTCTGTGTTGACACTAGAGTTATCATATTTGAATGTTTGATCTTAAAAAGTTCATCTCTGGCTTTTGTAAAGAAACTGAATTTGATTTTCAGTTTACAATATATATAGGACAGTGAAAATTGTTAACTTTCTGTCAATTTCATACAATTTCCAATGTGATTCATGTGAAATCAAAATCTAATTTCCTATCCACAAGATATAATAAACACCTAATAAAATTTAATGAAAAAGATCATTTCCTATCACCACGTGGTAATTGACAAATTAACTGGTATTGTCACTAAAATCATTTTTTTCATCTTCTTTTTACATGTTTTCATGACTGATACTTGTTGGGACTTGACAAGTTATAGGTCAGATTAAAAAAATCTCAGGAATTAGTTGACAGAAATTCAATTTTAAAGTAGTTCAAGCTGTGCTAATATATTATCAGAGCTGTAAAGATTATAAAGTTCAGTCTCAAACTTCTGTGACCTACAAAATGACTTATGCCAACACATGAATCCTAAATAACAGTGTTAGGGGAAAGGCTTTATAAATCAAAGTCTGGAGTAGGTTTTAATAAGGTCGCATCCACATGTTCCATTACTGTGAGAGAAGAAAAATTAGTATCTTTCACAGAGACGAAAATACACTTGAGGAAATAATTCTGGTATGATTAGCTCATGGCTCACAGAGCCGTGGAGAACACAGAAAAGACAGGTTAAAGAGATGGAGGTGGTACCTGACCTCCTCTTCCACCAGGAGACAAGACAGGTGTCCCTGCATCTTCTCCATCAGACACAGTAGATGCAGACCCTCCTGCTCACACATCAGGCTCTTACAGCCACATCTATAGTCAGTTTTGTTAGGCAGAACGCATGTCTTGGCATTTAAAAGCATGTGAATATTTTTGTGTTTCTGAGTCTACTCCTTAATGCCTAAGGAATATCTTATCCCCTCTGCATTTTCATGCTCTGGGGGTCACACCAGCAACGAGCTGCAGCCTCCCTATTAACACTTCTAAGGGCACGGTCATAGAGCAGCCACAGCTCCCTGTGTGTTCCCAGTAAGACCATGGTTAGTTAGCTGCTCTTTTCCATTTACATCCCTGGAAACACCACTGTCATTGGCTCCAGAGAACTGTGTGCATCTCCTGTGATGACATCACCAGTTAGCCGCAGATCCCCATTTAATTCACCATTTGCACAACTTCCAGAACAGATTCCAGAGGACACCACCCTCAATCAGCGGCAGCTCCCTACCACAGTCTCGAGAACACCAGTGCACACACCACAGCTGCCCTCTGCAAGCCCCTGGTGACACTGTGAATGAGCCTCAGATTCTTATACATCTTAGGACTTTTTTGCCATGGGACCACAGCATCCTCCTTTGCATCCCAACAATAAAGCCACCAATCTGCTGCAGCTCCCATCTACTCCCAAGGATCCATCGGCAGGTACCAAGCACTCCCTCTGCTTTTTCCAGGGTACCACCATCACTCAGCTGCAGCCTCCTACTCACATAACTAAGAAGACCACCATCAGTGGGCCACCATTTCCTATTTAGATTTGCAAGGAAATCGAACATGAGCTTCTGTTCACACTCCTAAGGAGACGTTCATCAATTGGGGATGGCATCCTCCTCGCCTTTCCAACACTACCACCACCAAAAACTGGCTGCAGCTTCCTCTAACATCCCCAAGGATAATGTCTCCTGCTAGCTTCTACACAAAATACCTCATCCAGAAGGACAAGACTGATTAAATCCCAACACAACTAAGACAGTTTACAGAGAGAGAATCTGGTCATTAGGCCTGACTGGGGAATGGCTGGGGGCAGGGGCCAGCTGACAGAAATTCACCTCTGAAGCTTCTCAGGAAGTTTAACTTGGGGAACTTCATGTCTGAGTGTGTGTTTAGGGTGAGGATGGACACCTCTTGCACTTCACCCACCAACCTGAGCTAAACACAATGCGCCCTCCTAGAGAAACCCCAGACAGCTCCATGCTATGTGACAATCCATTCCTCAGACACAATCGTCTCTAATGACCTGAGTGCTAGTCACAGTTTTTATTTTTTCCAGATTTCTAGCTTGGACAAGTTATCTATGTCGTCAGATTTTTATCTCCCTGAAAGGTAACAATGGCTTTTCTTTTAATCAAGGATTGAGAATTCAGCAAAGAAAACCTCACGCAACATTAAGGAAAGACCATGTTGGTAAACACTATTCCTGAGTTCAATTTCTTATAAAATGTTTGTTTTTCTCTGCAAGTTTAAGCTGTGCAATCTAAAAATCCCTTTAAACCACCTTAAAGCATTTTATCTCATTAAACTCTCCCACTGGCGGCTCCACCTGCCCACGTGCCCTAAGCCCATCTTACCTGCTGTGTCATCAGCCCGGGTTCCTCAGGATTTTTAACACCAGGTGTGATTGACCTGGGTGCTTCCTGGGCCTTCTTTCCCTCTGCTCAGCTGTGTGGAAATACTTGAGAACAGTTTTCATACAATTTACTGGCAGAATTTTGTTTTTCTGTAATTTACACGTGTGAATCTGTAAAAACAAGACAGAGATTCAAGTGGACTGACATTATTTATGAAAAAGAGGAAAACGGAAACTGGCATTATCTGGAGACCATACACACTGTACAGTTTTTGCATATTTCGATGCTAATTAAATTTGGTGCTTGCCTAAAACATCNTGTAAAAACAAGACAGAGATTCAAGTGGACTGACATTATTTATGAAAAAGAGGAAAACGGAAACTGGCATTATCTGGAGACCATACACACTGTACAGTTTTTGCATATTTCGATGCTAATTAAATTTGGTGCTTGCCTAAAACATCGATTTTGTTCACATCACTTATATACACTTGTCCTTCGGTATGGTTTTGAAAACTGTAATGAAGGGAATTCCCACAGATGGCACTGATGCTGTGTACTCATACGCGAGACAGTTCTTTCAGGTGTCTGAATTAAAAAATGGACACAAGAGCCTGGCTTTGTTTATTGAAAATGGTGATTCTTTAAAAACACAGATAACCAACTGTTGTGATATATACAAACCAAGAACAGTTTCCCTAATAATAATTCTGGTTACCATGCATTGCATATATATTTTGTGCTAAGGGCTTTTTAACATTCTGCATTTAAGTAGAGATCAAAAGTAATATATGTAAACACATGTTCTAATGCCTGGTGCATTTTAAGGACTCGATAAATGTCTGCTGTTTTTATTAGGATAATGAGTATTACCATTTAATCTTCACAAGAGCCCTTGTAAGTAGGACTTTTAACGCCTCTGATTTACACATGGAGGGCCTGGGCTGAGTGTGCTGACGGCTGACATGAAGCAGTGTGGGTGGAAACATGATGGAACACTGACAGGGCAAGTGGATGGGATTCTCTGTGCGCCGTCCTCTGTTACAGGGTGTGGGGCTGGAGCCCAGGAGACGCAGGCTCGAGAGCATGGTCTCTGTCTGCCACCCGTCTGCCACCCCCGCCAGAAGGGCCCGCGCCAACAGATGCTGTCGGGCACACAGACACCACTGTGAGCGCGTGCCTCCCTCTGCCATCCAAGGCCCCGAGGACAGGCTCATTTTCCTTCTCTTTGATTTTCTGTGTTCCACCTCTCTTCTCTCTCCTCCTCCTCCTTCCTTTTTAAGGTCCCAGAGCTCAGTACACAGTAAGGACTTCACTTAAAACAACTAAATTAGCTTTCCCTCAAAACTATACTGGGGTTAGCAATTTCCAACTCTGCACAGGCCTCCAGGACTCCACAGCCATGCTCTTTCTAAGGCATCACCATAGGTCACAAAGTGTTACAGCCGGGCACTGCAGGTAAGCCAGGAAGGGACAAGGTTGACTGAATGTGTCAAGTCTTTTGACCAAAAATAAAAGAACTCTGGTTCTAAGACTGTCCTAAGTCTCTGTAAGTCCACAGCAATATCCACTATAGAAAGCCAGAGAGGGAGAGGGAAATAGGGGAAAACAACTCTATACAGAAAGAATGCCAGCAAATAAATACACAGGGAGTAAAATCATTAGAAAGATCACCAGTTTGCAACCACCACTGTGAGTCTTTTAGGGATTGTCAACTGATGCTAACATCATTCAGTGAAAAGTGCTTTCAAGAGAATGGACTATTTGCATAATATCAACACATCACAGGATAGAGTAACTACAAACGGAAAAGGCACCTTTCAATAGATAAATCTAGAGAGCACACAGAACCATCCAGAAGGACAAACTGACCTCTTGATAAGACACACTGGGAAGGAGACCAAACATTACCTGTCTGATTTCATTTCCAGTGTTCAACCAGAACTTAATGAGTAAATAGATAAATGCAGATGTCTGAAAATTATGACAAAACTGCCCAGTGAGTTTGGAAACAACAACTCATGAAAGACAAGGACAGACGGGGTGGTGTGCGGGTGAAAGTTTGAGGAGAATCACAAAGCTGAGGTGAGACGCCACACTTCAGTGAGCATTATTAGCACAACAGATGTTTCATGAGTTTCATGTTTTGTAGTATCAATGTCTGAATCATGTATTAATATTAATGCTAAATAAAATTAATGAAAGCAACGTTAGTGTTGATATTGAATGTACTGAGTTTGATAATAATATTGGGATTATGCAGAATGAAGAAATATATATGTGACGGGTTTTGGGGGTATAATATAACGATATCTTTTCTCTGAAGATTTTTCGATTTTTGGCCGTGCTGAGTCTTCACTGCTGTGCAGGCCTTTCTCTAGCTGCGCTGAGCGGGGGCTCGCCTTCACTGAAGTGTGTGGGCTTCTCCTCACAGTGGCTTCTCTTGCTGTGGAGCACAAGCTCAAGGGAGCGGGTGCCGTGGCTGTGGCACACGGGCTCAGTAGTTGTGGCTCACTGGCTCTAGAGCGTAGGCCCAGTTGTAGTGGTGCCTGGGCTTAGCTGTCCTGTGGCATGAGGGATCTTCCCAGCCCAAGGACAGAACTGGTGTCCCCTGCGTGGCAAGGCAGGTCCTTAACCACTGCGCCACCAGGGGAGCCCCATGTTTGGCACTGGTGCACACCTACGGTAGCAGTCTCCCCAAGAGTTAGCTCAGCTGACCCAGGCTTCTGCCTGCTCACTAGAGCGCATGTTCTCTCAGGGTCGAGGGCTTCAATTGATCCTTCCTGTGTCTTCCATCACAGGGCAGGAGCTCAGAAAGACTTTTTTAAAATTCAGTTCCACTGGACAGAAAAGATGAGCGTAATGACAGGGGAAAGCATCCCTTGCTGTGTTTGACTGTGCCCGTCAGGCTGAGTGAGCGCACTGAGTCTGTGCAGGGCTGTGGAGGATGGAGTGGCTCCTGTTGATAAGAGCAGCCTCTGGGCTGCGTGGGGGCTCAGGGACCACCCGCCATGGACTCATCACGAACAGCCCACAGAGCGGCACTGCTGCCTTCACCACACACGCACACACGATGGCAGAACCTGAGGCCAGAGGGGCCACTCATCAGAGACTCTGCACCCTGGGAGGTGGCTGAGACCCAGGTCCACGTGAGCAATGCCACCTCAAAAGCCCTGGCGGACTCCCAGTTGCCTCTTCAGCACCGCATCCCCTTCACAACTTAGGAAGACCAGGAAGCCGCCCGCAGCACTGAGTCCTTTTTCATGCCCTCCGCCATGGATTTGTTCTGCTGCACCCACGTCTCCTCCAGTAGTGGACTCTCTTGAAGGTTCTTTCAAACGTGTGCTCACCAGGCTGTAAGGAAGCAGAATGGTCTTCCCGCTGAGAATCCAGGGTTCGCATGCACTCTTGAAATTCACTGTCACAGCACTGTGACAAGGCAAAGTCACATGAAAGTAATTAGGATAATCCAATGCATCTTATTGGAGGCACCCCACTCCAGTACTCTTGAAGCGACTGAAGCGACTTAGCAGCAGTAGCAGCAACGCATCTTATTAGAGAAATGAAAGGAAAGTGAAGTCGTTCAGTCATGTCCAACTCTTTGGGACCCCATGGATTGTAACCTACCAGGCTCCTCTGTCCATGGGATTTTCCAGGTAATAGTCCTGGAGTGGATTGCCGTTTCCTTCTCCAGGGGATCTTCCCAACCCAACATAAATCCTTAATATTCAATGAAAGAGACAAATCCAGATTATCACAAGTATTACCTAAAAAAAGAAAATATGTTTGATAAAGGACAAAAATCATACAGTATAAATGATGCATAGAAATCACTGTATTTGTACATTTGTGACTAACCCCATCTTAAGGGTACATAACACTAGATTTCTCTACCCTGTTTAAAATAGTACTTCTAAGAAAAATTCTATCTCTTAAAAACAGTTTCTTAGTATCACCACAGTCTGTATATTTGGATGGTGACTATGTCTGAACATAATGTAAAGCCAAGAAAAATCTACTGTAATAACATTCCATTTACTTTTCCATATTGTGTTTCAGTCCTATAGGATTACAAAAGAAATAAATGAATACCAAGAGGAATATGTTTCATTTGAAAATTTTTATTTTTTAAGCCTAGATCTTCCTTTTTAAAATGAGTGAAATATACTAACGCATATATATGGAATTTAGAAAGATGGTAATGATAACCCTATATGTGAGACAGCAAAAGGGACACAGATGTAAAGAACAGACTTTTGGACTCTGTGGGAGAAGGCAAGGGTGGGATGATTTGAGAGAATAGCACTGAAACATGTATATTACCATATATGAAACAGATCACCAGTCCGGGTTCGATGCATGAGACAGGGCGCTTAGGGCCGGTGCACTGGGATGACCCTGAGTGATGGGATGGGGAGTGAGTTGGAAGGGGGATTCAGGATGGGGAACACAT
>SJYV01051808.1:0-18763 GCA_006410875.1 Neotragus pygmaeus
TGTTATCCTGTGGTGTACTTTTTTTCCCTTGAAGATCTTTTATATAGAGTTCTACTTTTTTTACACTAAATATAGTTTTTATTTTTTTTTATCATTATAAGCAGTGCTATAATACATACATACCCTTGCACGTCTTCTTGGCTAGTCAGCAAGTGTTTGTGTAGGTTGGGTACTGAGAGGTAGAGTGGCTAGGTCATAGTTATTTTGCATTTTAGATTTTCCTAGATACTGAAAAATTGCTCCCCAGCCCCACCTCCCTCCTCTACCCCTACTCAAGTGGCTATACCAATTTATCTTCCCACTACTGGGACAGATGAATGTGTGAGAGGGCCTAATTCCCTCCACTGTTGCCAATATTTGATATCATTAAACATGTAAATCTCTGTTCATTTGGGAGAAACATGGTAGTTCCTTTATAATTTTTTGCCTTTTAGATATCAAAAATGTGATAAGCATCCTTTTATAACAGGTTTTTCTTTGATCTGTATTCCACTTTAAGGATATAGCTCCTTAACCTATTTCTTATTAATGGATATTTAAGTCAATTTCTATTTTGCAGTACTATGGTAGGTAAGTAAGGACAGAGGAAGAGATGAAAGGGCATTCTGGGCAGAGGAGGTGGCATCAGGAATAAAGAGATGGAGGCTGAAATGGCCTTGTCCTGTGTGAGGAATCAAGGGAAAGTAGGCTCTATGTGGGCCGGACAGTATCTCTTCTTTCTCTGGACAGGGAGGCAAATGTTCTCATTGTGTAGACAGGGTTCACTGAAGCCCAGAGAATGGAATCAGAATTTGCTGGCCACATACCTGTGAGAAGCAGAATTGGAACTCAAACCTGGCCTGCTTAGAGGCAAGGAGGCTGTCTTGCTCCTGCTGAGGGAGGCAAGTGATGTGTTTCTAGGCAGAGACTGAGACAGAACACTGGAGATGGAAAAACTGGAAAAAATAGACCTTGTGGAAGCAGGGAAATGGCACGTGTTCATTCAGGGCCTGTATAAGAAGCCCTTCGCTTCATGGTGGGGATCTCAGTGATAACAGGGAGGCAGCCCGGAAATTTGGAAATCTTCGCTCAGATCACATTTCTCATCTGATGCCTCTTCTGTAATACCCCTCATTTTCCAGAATCGCTGCAGTGTGCCAGTGGATCAAGCCTCTGAGTCACTGCTGAAAAGCAAAGCCTGCTTTGGAGCTGAAAACCTCATGAGGGTTCTGGGGAACTATTGCCGTCTTGGTGAAGTGCGCACCCATATCCGTGTGGGCGTTGTGGGTAAGGCCTCGGGGGAGGTTATGGGGCCCAGGCTTCTTCCTTGTGCAGGGGCTTCATTAGGGGAAAAGATTCTGGGAACTTCTTGTTACTTTTGGCTAGGGAAGAGAGGAGCTATTCAGGAAGGGTCCTTTTTTTTTAAGGTATTTATTTATTNGGCGTTGTGGGTAAGGCCTCGGGGGAGGTTATGGGGCCCAGGCTTCTTCCTTGTGCAGGGGCTTCATTAGGGGAAAAGATTCTGGGAACTTCTTGTTACTTTTGGCTAGGGAAGAGAGGAGCTATTCAGGAAGGGTCCTTTTTTTTTAAGGTATTTATTTATTTTGGCAGCACTGGGTTTTTGTTGCAGCATGGGCTTTCTCTCGTTGCAGCAAGTGGGGGCTATTCACTAGTTGCAGTGCTTAGGTTTCTCATTATGGTGGGTTCTCTTATTGTGGAGCATGGGCTCTAGGGTGTGCAGGCTTCAGTAGTTGCAGCTTGCATGGGCTGAGTTGCCCTGAGGCATATGGAATCTTCCTGGATCAGGGATTGAACCCTTGTCCCCTGTATTGGCAGGCAGATTCTTACCCGCTGTGCCACCAAGGAAATCCCAGGAAGGCTCTTGTGATTTGTAATTTGGATTGCTGGACATGGGGAGGCAGACTCAGAATCACCACTGTAGTTGGAATATTAAAACCATGGACTAAATGTGTGGGGCTGGGCTTAGAGTTGACCCATGTCATCCTACCACTCTGGGGAAGGGAATGGTTGCTTCATCCAGTATTCTTGCCTGGGAGATCCCATGGACAGAGGAGCCTGGTGGGCTACATTCCATGGGGTTACAAAGAGTCAGACATGGCTGAGCACGTATGTATGCATCCCACCAGAGCTGTGGGAGAGAGGGGTGAACATCTCCCTTTCATAGATAAGAACACTAGGGCTCAGAGAAAGGAAAGGAACTTGTAGGGTTCACCCCTGTGTGAGACAAAACAGAGCTGAGGCTCAAACCTGGAGCCCAGGGCATTGAAGGAAAGCTGTTGGGAAAGGAACCAGGAAGTTGAGAGAGGCAGAGATAGACCAGCAGGGAAAAGAAATGAAGTCAAGAGAAAAAAAACATTGGAGAAGGAGCTGGAAACAGAAAAAGGTAAAATACCTGAAAAGATACAGAAATATATCTGGAAAATCAAATGGTGGGATTGGTGGGGAGTAGAGAAGGAAGACAGAGTTGAATGCCAGAGGCATGTAGACAGAGGGAGATATGATCACAAAAATGTGTGCAGAGGCCTGCAAAGAGAGATATGAGAGGGCTAGAGACCCTCTCATGTGAGTAGGGAGGGAGACATGTATACCCAAGGAAAGAATGAGTGAGTCAGACTCAGGGATAAAGAGATTCAGAGGGAGATGCACATAGAAAGAAGCAGGAACAAAGATGCAGACAGACACTGAAGAATGTACACCCAGACCTATACACACATATGGATCCACAGACACATGTACAGATCCACACATATGAAGACATACAGATCCAGAGCCAAAATACATGGAGACCAAGCCCTTCCNGCAGGAACAAAGATGCAGACAGACACTGAAGAATGTACACCCAGACCTATACACACATATGGATCCACAGACACATGTACAGATCCACACATATGAAGACATACAGATCCAGAGCCAAAATACATGGAGACCAAGCCCTTCCCGCACACTTAGCCAACTCCCCTCCAAGCAAACAGCCATAGAGAGACATGTGTGCCCAGATGCACTTGACCCTCAGACACAATCATGTCAGAGACACAGACACACATCTATGACAAGACAGATTATATGGATATGTAGAGAAATAGAGACAGAGAGAGGACTAGGGAGACACAGAGAAAAAGAGACACAGTGATTCACGTAGAGAGACAAGCCCACTGAGAGAAGGACCAGGTACAGAAAGAGTTGAGAGGAGTTGGCGTAGAGGGAATTAACAAAGAGGCAAAATTGGTGGGATGGGGAGAATTTGAGAGAAAGGACAATGGCCATAAAGAGAGAAAGTGAGACAAACTGGCAGAGAAAGAGTTGCTTAGATACGCAGAGAGAAAGACAGAAATGGGAAAAGCAATGGTATTTAGAATGAGAACAGCCAAGAGAAGATACACAGAGACTTCTACACACAAGGGATATACACACAGGCACATCTATCAGGGAATAAATATTACACATGTAAGTTCTAGCACACAGAGAAAGAGAATGGTAGGAATGAGAGACCCAATGAGTAAGAAATAGACAAGGACATCCATAGACTGAGAGGTGCTTACAGATGCCCAAACAGAAAAACATACCACAGACAGAAAACTCAGAGACTGACATCTCAGAGAGGAGCCCCACCTCCCACTCCCTACCCACTGCCAGGTGAATTATACACCACGATGGATGGTTCTGTTTTATGACACTTCTCAGTGCCCACCATCCATTGGATTGTGTCACAGAGGCCTTGCATCCAGTACCTTTCCCAAGCTGGTTGTAAGTGAGAGGAACAGATCTAGTCAGAGTGCTCAGGAAAGGGATAGAAAGGCCATGGAGGGGCTTGGTCAGGGCCTTGGACAGTAAGGCAGGAGGCCAGGCTCTGTTTTCGGCTTTCCATAGCCTGGTCACACTGCCCCTGCCTGGGCCTCCCACACACAGGCTGTCTCCAAGAGTTCTGAGGACCCTTCCTGCCCTGATCTATCTGCTGCTCCTTTGTAGGCCTTCCCAATGTTGGGAAGAGCAGCCTGATCAATAGTCTGAAGCGCAGCCGTGCGTGTAGTGTGGGAGCCGTTCCTGGGGTCACCAAGTAAGTACCTGCTTGCTCTCCTACTTCACAGGTCCTTCACCCTACCATTTCCCAACTCCCATGCCTTCAATCCCTGTCCCTTATGTTGGACCAGCTTCTGATTCTGCCATAAGCATGGGAGTTTCATTAATAGCCCTCATTTACCTGGCACATCCTGGGTTTGGGCCAGGCACCCAGCTGGGTGTTGTCCCCCACCCCCCACCACCCACAGCTCCTTAAAGCCTCCTGACAATCATGCAAGATTGGGCTCTGAGTAAGCAGCTCTGCTTCCTCGATGAAGCAACAGGCTCAGGGAGTCAGAGGCTTGCCTGTGGTCCTGCAGCTCAGTCCCTGGTGGTGGAAGTTAATCAGACCCCACATCTCTCCACCTTCATCTGTGTGCCATTTGTCACATTCCTTCTCTCCACTGGGTGCTTGGCTTAGAGGATGCCAGACACATCTGGGCTCATCACTGTCCTACGTCCTCTCTTATCTCCCCTCTCCTGACCCAGGTTTATGCAGGAGGTCTACCTGGACAAGTTCATCAGGCTGCTGGATGCTCCGGGCATTGTCCCAGGACCCAACTCAGAGGTGGGCACTATCCTGCGCAATTGCATTCACGTGCAGAAGCTGGCGGACCCTGTGACCCCGGTGGAGACCATCCTGCAACGCTGCAACCTGGAGGAGGTATGCAGGGCTCTCACTTATGCCCTGCCTTGCTATAGTGCTCTTTTTTCTTACTCATGATTTCTTCCTCTCTTTACCAGATTTCCAGCTATTATGGTGTCTCTGGGTTTCAGACCACTGAGCACTTTCTGACTGCAGTGGCCCACCGCTTGGGGAAGAAGAAGAAGGGGGGCGTATATAGTCAGGAGCAGGCAGCCAAAGCTGTCCTGGCTGACTGGGTGAGGTGAGTAGGGGTAAGGGTGAGGCCTTCTTGGAGTCAGGCTCCACAAGGGGGTTCATCTGTTTTCACTGCAGCAGCGGGGCAGCCTGACTTCCGGCATAGGGAAGGCCCAGGCATCAGGTCATATCCTGCCCAGCAACTCATGCCCAGTGATTATACAGCAATTTAACCTCTTGTTCAGAAGTTACTGTCTGGGCTTTCTAGTTGACCCTCACTGTTTCTGACTTGAAAACTCATCCTTTCTTTGACTGGTCATTAGCTTTTTTTATCATACAATTAAAATTTTTATTTATTCATTTATTTATGTTTGGCCATCCTGGGTCTTTGTTGCTATGTGTGGGCTTTCTCCAGTTGTGGTGAGTGGGGGCTACTCTCTAGTTGCAGTGTGTGGGCTTCTCATTTCAGTATTTTATTGTGGAGCACAGACTCTAGAGTATATGGGCTTCAGTAGTTGCAGCGTGTAGGGCTCAGCAGGTGTGGCAATAGGCTTAGTTGCCCTGTGGCATGTGGAATTTTCCTGGACCAGGGATCGAACCCATGTCCGCTGAATTAGCAGGTGGATTCTTAACCACTGGATCACCAGCAAAGTCCTCATTTGTTGTCTTAATAACGTCAGTTTTTTCCCACCTCCCAATGCAGTGGGAAGATCAGCTTCTACACACTTCCACCCTCCACCCACACACTACCTACCCATCTCAGTGCTGAGATCGTTAAGGAGATGACTGAGGTCTTTGACATTGAGGATACCGAGCAAGCCAATGAAGACACCATGGAATGTAAGTAGGGTTGAGTGGGTTGGCCTGCCCAGCAAATGGTCATGTCCTAGTGGAGCCACACATACCTGACAACAGGTCCCATATTTGACCTCCCCATGCTCTGGCCCTAGTCTGGTTTGGGGAGAACTATTTTAAACATCTTTAAATTTAATGTCTTTTCCCACAAAGTGAAGAATTGTAATTTGGGTCACAGGAAGATAGGGTGGTGGTGGAGTGGAGTTAGGGGGTNGTGGCTGGAGTCAGGTTAGAGGCAGGGAAGGGTGAATCTCGTGTCAGATTCCTGAAGGCCTCGAGTTTGACTTTAAACCATGGGTAATAGATAAACAGTGAAAGTTGGCTATTTTGTGTGGGAGGAGGAAAGGCAAAGGATTTAAATTTTTTCCCATTTTGTTTAAGATATTTTGACTAGGTACATGGTAAAAAAACTGAAAAGGTAGGAAATTCCCCGACAGTCCAGTGGTTAGGACTCTATGCTTTCACTGCCAAGGTCTGGATTCAATCCCTGAGGGAACTAAGATCCCACAAGCCGTGCAGGGTGCACCCCACCCTCCCGCCGCCAAAAAAAGGTAAAGGGTATACAATAAAAGTAAATCTCTCCTGCTTTCTATTCCAGCCACCCTGCCCTCTCCTTGGAGGCAATCACTGTTAGACTTGAGTGTCCTTTCAGAGCTATTGCATCTTCACACACATACACATAAAAGCAGATAGCGAATCTATTTTTATCCAAATAGTCATATGCTGTTTGTATTGTTCTGCACATTCCTTATTTCACTTACAAATTCACAGTGTAGATTGTTCCATAAGATTACTTAACTGCCCTTCATTTTTGATGGCTACATAATATCTGTAAGGGTTCCTTAAGCAGGGAAGTGACATGGTCAAGTTTATATAATAGAACTATCACTCCAGTAACTGCAGTTAAGAATCAAGTTGGAAAGAAAGGAGCCAAAGTAGAGGTAGGGAGTCTATGAAGGAAACTCTTGCCTGTGCTCTGTAAGAGATAAGACCTGCCTTAGGGCAGTGGTAGGAATTATGCCCATTCCCATTTTCACATAGTTTCAAAACTCCCCCTAGTGCTTATAGGAAAATCAGTTTAAAGTTGTGAGTTTAAGGCCATCCCCCAGTAGTTCTTACTGAGCCCACAGGCACCCAGAACATACTATTTTTCCTCATGGACCAGCAGTAGTTCCCTACTCTGTATTATAAGTTCCAGGCTCAGGTTCAGGGCCATGAGTAGGGCCACTCCATTGTCCAACTCTGGGAGATACCATTAGGTGTGCTGTGTTGTGAATGGTGTCTACCTCCTGCAACCCCAGAGTTGTAGGGTTTATAGCATTGCTTTTCCCCTGCTGTAGTGTAGTAGGTAGTCATACATATAGAATTCTGATTGCTTGGGTTCTGATTTATTCCACTGCTTACTAGCTGTGTGACCTTAATTACCTTGTTTGTCAAAGACATTGTTACCAGCATTAAATGAGTTAATATGTACGTATATATGAGTACATGTATACATATTCATATGCATGTATATGACACATACATGTATGTGCTTAGAAATGTACCTGGCACATAGTGAGCTTTCTGTCAATATTATGTTTTACTGACCCTGTGTACCTTCTACTCCAGCCCAGTAGATACCCTGTCAGGTGCCTAGGTATGCTCTGTGCTTTCCAGTGTTCAGTCAGGAATGACCCTTCCATCAGCAGTATGTTGACCACCACCATGCCCTCAGCCTCTGTCAGTTAGGTGGCATATATTTGGTGGGCACTTACTGTATTCTAACTTGTGGTGTGGTTGGGTTTTTTCTTCTTTAGCCTGGTTGCTTCCCAAAAGTGGGTGTACATGTGAATCATTTCTCCAGCATTTCCCCATACAGAACTGGGCACAAGATAGATGTTGGAACATATTTGTTAAATTGAGTAAGACCTTAAAAGGTCATATGAACAAAGAATCATTGTAAAATCAATTGTCATTGACAAGTAGTTCTACTTTTTCACTTTATTCTTGTAAAAACCAGGCAAGCTACCCACTGCCCACCCTTACTTGACAGATGATCAAATTGTGGCNGACCTTAAAAGGTCATATGAACAAAGAATCATTGTAAAATCAATTGTCATTGACAAGTAGTTCTACTTTTTCACTTTATTCTTGTAAAAACCAGGCAAGCTACCCACTGCCCACCCTTACTTGACAGATGATCAAATTGTGGCTGAAAGAATAACTAAGCACCTTCCAATCTGTGGTAGAACCAGACTTGAAGCTTAGTTCTGTGTAACTCCAGACTCCTGTTCTTAATGCAAGCCTGTCCCTGCCTCCTTTGCAGAAGTCTTTGGAGTTATTTTGGGGGCCCAGACCTCACTGTTGTCCTCACTTTCCCCAGATTGGAGATCTTACTGGGTATTGCACCAATTCAAACTGTCATCAGATGGGATGGGCAAAGCGCAATGTGGACCTTCACCCTAGGAACAATAGCGTGGTGGATGTTTGCCCAGTGGACCGCCGCCCAATGCTACAGAGGATCATGGAGACAGACCCCCTGCAGCAGGGCCAGGCTCTGACATCTGCCCTGAAAAAGAAGAAGAAGATCCAAAAGCGTGCAGGTGGGAGGACCTGACCACCTTCCTGTGCTCCAAAAAGGAACCACCTGAGGCCTTAATTAAGGGCCCCTAAATGAACATTTCCATGTGTCCAATCCTCTTCCAGGATTAGGGGGCAGGGATGGGTTAGGAGGATCACCTGCTAGCAGAGTGGTCCTCAAACTTCAGTAGCTTATTTTAGAATTGCCTGGGAGGTTTATTAAAACATAGGATTCTGGGACCCACCCCCAGAGTTTCTAGTTGGGTAGGTTGGCCATTGGCGGGGGCTGAGAATTTGTGTTTCTAACTGGTTCCTAGTCAGTGCTGATGTTGCTCCTCTGGGGGCCACACTTGGAGAACCACTGGCCTAGGCCTATGTATCAAATACCACCATTTATTTATCATTGCTTTCTATGTGTTAAGAAGCTTTCAGGCTACATACATATGTTTATCTATAGATAAAACACTCAAAATCCAAAGCATACAAAAGGATACACATTAAAGTCTCCTCCAGTCCCCTAGTTCTAGGCTTCCCCCCAGAGGCAACCAGTTAATTTCTTGTATCTCATTCCTGGGGTAGGTATACAGGCAAATATCTATATATTCCTTGTTCTCTTTTTTAGACAAATGTTAGTCTCCTGAACATACAATTTGCCACATCATTTTTCCAGTCAACATATGTTACAGATATTTCCCCATCAATTCACAAAAGAAGTCCCTTTACTTTAATGGTGGTCCATTGTGTGGCCAGTCCACTTAGGTCTTCATGCTATACTAATTTTCACAAACTCATTGCAAAAGTCTTATTCTCATTCGGTAAGTGAAGGAACTGGGTCCCAGATACTCCACAAAACGTGAACCTAGAATGGATTGATCCCATAAGCCCTGTTCTTTGAACTAGACTATGTTCATAACCATTTTCTCTTGGCCTGATTGTACACTGAGTCCTGGGAATACAGAGATTAATTGCTCTTTAGCTGCTGGTCTTATTGGAGTGAGGAGGAGATAAGAAAACAGACATTGGGAACATGAAATGATCACTATGAAGACATAGAAAACAAAACGAGGGAACTTAACCCAGCCTGAAGGTTGTGGTGGGATAGAGGTGTTCAGAGAAGGCTTCCTGAAGGTTATGTCTGAAGAAAATCCCAAGGTATTATAGGGTGTGGCTGAAGGCTGGAGGTGAGCATTCAGGTTCAAAGCCCCTACTGCCATCCTGCTGGTTTGCTGTAAGAGCTTTGAGGGTCTTAAAAAGCACTGCTGATGGCAGAGTGCTAAGTTCAACACAGTAAAAGAAAAGAGCTGTTTTGATACTGGGAAGAGATAGATATAATTGAAGCTTAGTGTGACTCTGAGATACAAGCTATTTTGGGGTGATCATTTCACAGGTAGNTAAAAAGCACTGCTGATGGCAGAGTGCTAAGTTCAACACAGTAAAAGAAAAGAGCTGTTTTGATACTGGGAAGAGATAGATATAATTGAAGCTTAGTGTGACTCTGAGATACAAGCTATTTTGGGGTGATCATTTCACAGGTAGACAAATGGGTCCTTCTGTGAGATTCAGTAGTGGTCTGCCAGTAGCCCACCAGTTGTTTTGTTTAGTGTTGATGGTGGGCAGTTAGGGAGCCAGTTTGGGAGTTTGGTGCAGACAAAGATAAATGTAGCCTAGCTCCTGCAAGCCTCGTGTTGGCCTCCACCAAATGACTTCCTGTTTTTCTCCATCTGCAGACAAACTTGCCAGCAAGCTGTCTGATTCCATGATGTCCGCTCTTGATCTCTCTGGCAATGCTGATGACAGTGCTGGTGACTGATCCACTGATCTCACCTCCTTCTCCAACTCCAGTTCCAATGGAAATAACAGATGAAATGGTTTGCTTCTCCCTGAAGCACCTGCATATTAAAATAACCCCTCACCCACTTCCCTTAATTCTCCAGGAAAAAAAAAAAAGGTCCCAAGTGTCTGAAGCTGACAAACCTAATAGCTTTATTTAACCCCTACTCTGTTTACAAGAGAAATAAAAAACATAATCAGAAGATCCCTTATGCCAACAATTTATCCCCCACCTTATAGGCTGGACTGGTTGGAGGGCTGAACCCTCACAGAACCCTCTTGGAGACTGCAACTAGAGGCTAGGCTGCTGTATATCTGGGGATTCCTTGTGTGTGTGTGAGTGATGATTTTTCTACCAGTCCACAACAGAGCTCAGCAGTAAGACATCCCTGCAATGGGCTGTAGGCCACACATCTTCCTCTCACCCAAGTCCACAGATCCTTGCTGTGGCAATGGGAGTAAAGGGAACAGTAATGAGCCTTCTGACACTCTAGAAGGATCTAGGGATAGGATAGAGGAACGAAGACAACACATAAGCCTGGCTGGTTTGAGGTGTGGTAAGCACTGTTTGTTCACACAGGGAAAATAAGGCACGTGTTGGTTGGTGCTTGTTATGGGGCATTTCTAGGCAGACTGAGTTGGAATCCCTTGAACTGACTGATGTACTCTGGCTGGGCCCCATCCTTGTGTCACCATGTCTCACCCAGTACCAGCATTTGATTCAAAAGAGTTTTGGTGTCATTTATTCATAGGCTGCATCCTCAAGAGCTACCAACGCCTTTCCCAGTGTTTTCTAAACACTATACCCCTTAAAACTATTAACTACCTCTTCTGGAGGAGCCTGCCCTATCAGACAAAGGCCCAGGAAGTGTCAACATTCCTCAGTAAGGAACTTGGGTAAATTATGGCAACAGAAACACAAATCTTACTTTACCAGAGCTTGTTTGAGTCATGCTTAGGATCTCAGTTCCCAGCAGTCTACCAGAGACTGGAAACATTTGAAGGGAATGGGTCTTAGACTGCAGTCTGCCCCTCACCCCAAACTTCCACATCCTCATCTTTGGAACTGCATTTACAGCTTAGCCTTGCCTCTTGCTGTCACCCCCTAATTTACCTATCAAATCCTAAAACTAGTACCATGTAATGGACTGATGAGCCCTTGGGTGCAGGATGATTGGCAGGGAAGTGCAGACCACTTCTGCATTCTGGCACAGCCAGAGGAGAGAATTACATACTGCTTGAGCACAATACCCTGATACCTCCCTTAACATTCAATGCAATTCTGCCAGTAAGAGGTTAGTCTCTCCAAATGTAAGATAGGCTTAAAGTTGTCAGGAAGTAGGCAAGACAACATACATATATATTGGGACCTAGGTGTGATCAAAACTATGCCAGGCCCTTTACTCTGCATTGTACAGGCTTCTTAACATTGGTGTGCCAGCCTCTGTTAATCAAAATTTTAATACATTCTCTTTTTTGGCTTTAAAATAGAGTCTTGCTAAAATTTTGCTTCAAATATCCTTTAATGGGGGCCAACTTACTTCACACTACCTTAGCAAACTCCTGAAAGATAATTGTGCTACAGTGAAAAATTGGGTACCAGGACAGCTAAGACCATTTAATAACCATATGACAATTCATAATTTAACTTCATAAATTTTTCTAGTGCTCCTGAGAGATAAAGTACTAGAAATAGGTATCTTGATAAGGAAGAAACAGTAAGGGAACAAAATTTGGTCCAAGTCAAACAGAAGAACTAAGGTACTCATGTCAGGATAAGAATTTGGGATTCCAGATTTTCTACAGCATATCACAATTCTTTAAATAATTTCCAAGAGTCAGACACAACTGAGCGACTGAACTGAACTGAACTTTAAAAAATAACAATTTTTGGCTGCATGGGTCTTCATTGCTTTGCTCATGCTTTCTCTAGTTGTGGCCAGTGAGGTGTATTCTTCATTGCAGTGGCTTCTCAGGCTCTAGGCATGTGGGCTTTAGTAGTTGCAGTACACAGTCTCAGTGGTTGTGGTGCACAGGCTTAGTTGCTCTTGTGACATGTGGAATCTTACTAGACCAGGGATCAAACCCATGTTCCCTGAATTGCTAGGCAGAGTTTTAGCCACTGTACTACCAAGGAGATCCCTGCAGGTTTTAAAAAATGTTTCTCGAGTCTTTTCCCTCTTGCCTTAGTATAATTTATATACAATAAAGTTTACCCTTTATAAGTACTGTGAGTTTGCACAAAAATATACAGTAGTGAACTACCATCACTATCAAGATATGTGATAGTTTGCATCACCTCCAAACTCTTGGAACCGTTTGTAGTCAACCCCTACCCCCACCCTCAGATCCACCGATCCTTTTTTTTTTTCCCTGTTCCTATGGTTTTGCCTTAATATGGATGTCATGTAAAAAGAATCATACAACATGCAGGCTTGTTTTATGCCACTGCCACAGTGTGTGTGTGCTCAGTCATGTTCAATTGTTTTTGACTCTATGGACTGTAGCTTGCCAGACTTCTCTCTTCATGGGATTATCCAGGCAAGAATACTGGAGTGAGTGGCCACTTCCTTCTCCAGGGGATATTCCCGACCCAGGGATTGAGCCCATGTCTTCTGCATCTCCTGCATTGGTAGGCAGAGTCTTTACCATTGAGTCACCTGGGAACTTCCGTTATGTTTTAAAATTTTTTATTAAAAAATTTATATAGAGGAATGGCGTTGAAGAATATATACTATTATGTAAGAAACGAATCACCAGTCTATGTTTGATACAGAATGCAGGACGCTTGGGGCTGGTGTACGGGGATGATCTAGAGAGACGTTGTGGGGTGGGAGGGGGGAGGGGGACTCGGGATTGGGAGCTTGTGTGCACCTGTGGTGGATTCGTGTCGATGTATGGCAAACCCAATAGAGTATTGTAAAGTTAAATTTAAAAATAAATAAATTAACAAAAAAAAATAAAATAAAATAAAAAAATAAAAAAAAATAAATCACGAAAAAAAAAAATAACTAGTCTTGTGTACAGTTCAATAAGCATTGACAAATGCATAGAGTTGTGTAACCAACACAGTTAAGGTACAGAACTGTTCCATTACCCTTTGCCCTCCCCTGTCAAATTCATACTGGCTACTTGATAGTAAAAACTTCCCTACTTCTGACTCATGGCAAACCTGATTTGTTCTTTCTCCTTATAGTTTTATTTTTTGGAAAATGTCATATAAATGGAATTATACAATATGGAGCCTTTGGAGACAGGATTCTTTCACTAAGCATAATTCATCTGAGATTCATCTACATTGTTGGGTTTAATAGTCCCTTACCCGAGATATACTCCATTGTATGAATGTACCATCATTAGCTTATCCATTCCCCAGTTGAAGGGACATTGGGTTGATCCCAGGTTTGATCAGTTATGAATAAAACTGGAGAACAATTATACCAAAGAAGTTCTTACACTGTTGTGAAAGTTCTAGGCCCCACAACAGACTTTCCAACCTAGGGATCCAGCAAAGGGACTGAGAATTCCCAGGGAATCTAACTTTGAAGGTCAGCAGGATTTGATTACAGAACTTCCACAGGACTAGGGAAACAGAGATTCTTGGAGGGCACAAACAAAACTTTGCACACAATCAGGACCCAGGGGAAAGGAGCAGTGATGCTACAAGAGACTGAGCAAGACTTGTCTGTGAGTGTTTGGGAGTCTCCAGCAGAGGCATGGGTCAACAGTGGCCTGCTGCTGGTCAGGAGCACTGATAGCAGCAGTCCTGGGAGGCACAGAGTGCTAGCATAAGTCCCTTTGGAGGAGGTCACCATTACCCCTACCATGGTTTGCCAAACTACAGGGGAGGGAACACAGTCCCACCCATCAGCAGAAAGTTGGATTAAAGATTTAATGAACATGGCCTTGCCCACCAAAGCAAGACTCAGTTTTCTGCACACCCAGTCCCTCCCATCAGGAAGCTTGCACAAGCCTCTTATCCTTAGAGGGTAGACAGAATGAAAACCACAATCACAGAAAACTAACCAAAATGATCATATGGATCACAGCTTTGTTTAACTTAATAAATTGTGAGCAATGCTATGTAGGGCCACCCAAGACAGATGGGTCATGGTGGAAAGTTCTGATAAGACATTGTCTATTGAAGAAGGGAATGGCAAACCACTTCAGTATTCTTGCCTTGAGAACCCTATGAACAGGATGAAGAGGCAAAAAGATATGACACTGAAAGATGAATCCTTTCCAGGTTGGTAGGTGTCCAATACGCTACAGGAGAAGAGCAGAGAAATAGCTCCAGAAGGAAGGAAGAGGCTTAGCCAATCAGAAATGACGCCCAGTTGTGGATGTGTCTAGTGGTGAAAGTAAAGTCTGATGCTATAAAGAACAATATTGCATAGGAACCTGGAATGTTAGGTCCATTAGTCAAGGTAAACTGAAAGTGGTTAAGACAGGAGATGGCAAGAGTGAACATTGACATTTTAGGAATCAGTGAACTAAAATGGACTGGAATGGGTGAATTTAATTCAGATGACCATATATCTACTACTGTGGGCAAGAATTCTTTAGAAGAAATGGAGTAACCCTTATAGTCAACAAGAGTCTGAACTGCAGTACTTAGATGCAATCTCAAAAACAACAGAATTACTTCAATTCATTACTAAGGCAAACTATTCAAAATCACAGCAGTCCAAGTCTATGCCCCAACCATTAACGCTGAAGAAACTGAATGGTTCTATGCAGACCTATAGAAGGTCTACAAGACCTCCTAGAACTCGCACCAAAAAAAATGTCTTTCTCATCAGTGTTGTTTTTCAGTCATTCAGTCATGTCCAACTCTTTGTGACCTGATGGAGTGCAGCACACCAGGCCTCCTTGTCCTTCACCATCTCCTAGAGTTTGCTCAAACTCATGTCCGCTGAGTTGATGATGCCATCCAACCATCTCGTCCTCTGCCATCCCCTTCTCCTCTGCCTTCAACCCTTCCCAGCATCAGGGTGTTTTCTAATGAGTCAACTCTGCATCAGGTGGCCAAAGTATTGGAGCTTCAGCTTCAGCATCAGTTCTTCTAATGAATATTCAGAATTCCTTTCCTTTAGGATTGATTGGTTTGATCTCCTTGCTGTCAAAGGAACTCTCAAGAGTCTTCTCCAGCACCACAGATTGAAAGCATCAACTCATTGGCATTCAGCCTTCCTTTTGGTTCAACTCTCACATCCATACATGACTACTGGAAGAACCATAGCTTTGACTTTATGGACCTTTATCAGCAAAATAATGTCTGCTTATTTATTTATTTACCAACTTTTTGGGTGTACTGGGTCTTAGTTGGGGCATGCGAACTCTTAGTTGTGGCATGTGAGATCTAGTTTCCTGACCAGGGATCAAACCCAGGCCCCCTGCATTGGGAGCTTGGAGTCTCAGCCACTGGACCACCAGGGAAGTCCCCTCTCCCAGCAATCTTGATTCAAGCTTGTGCTTCATCCACTTCAGCCTTTTACATGATATACTCTGCATATAAGTTAAATAAACAAGGTGACAATATACAGCTTGGTCATACTCCTTTCCCAATTTTGATCCAGTCAGTTGTTCCATGTCCAGTTCTAACTGTTGCTTCTTGACCTGCATACACATTTTTCAGGAGGCATGTAAGGGTGGCTGGTATCCCTATCTCTTTAAGAATTTTCCACAGTTTTTTGTGATCCACACAGTCAAAGGCTTTAGCATAATCAATGAAGCAGAAGTAGTTGTTTTTTTGGAATTCCTTTCTTTTTCCCATGATCTGACAGATGTTGGCAATTTGATTTCTGGTTCCCCTGCCTTTTCTAAATCCAGCTTGTACATCTGGAAGATCTTGGTTCACATAATATTGAAGCCTGGCTTGAAAGATTTTGAGCATTGCCTTGCTAGCATGTGAAATGAGTGCAATTGTGCAGTGATTGGAGCAACCTTTGGCATTGTCTTTATTTGGATTTANCGTATACCAGCTTGTACATCTGGAAGATCTTGGTTCACATAATATTGAAGCCTGGCTTGAAAGATTTTGAGCATTGCCTTGCTAGCATGTGAAATGAGTGCAATTGTGCAGTGATTGGAGCAACCTTTGGCATTGTCTTTATTTGGATTTAGAATGAAAACTGACCTTTGCCAGTCCTATGGCTACTGCTGATTTTTCCAAATTTGCTGGCATATTAAGTGCAGCACTTTAACACCATCATCTTTTAGGATTTGAAATAGCTCAGCTGGAATCCCATAACCTCTAGTAGTTTTGTTTGTAGTGATGCTTTTCCTAAGGCCCACTTGACTTCGCACTCCAGGATGTCTGGCTCTAGGTGAGTGATCACACCATCATGGTTATCTAGGTCATTAAGACTTTTTTTCTATAGTTCTTCTGCATATTCTTACCACCTCTTCTTAATATCTTCTACTTCTGTTAGGTCTTACCATTTCTGTCCTTTATTGTGCCCATCTTTGCATTAAATGTTCCCTTGGTATCTCTAGTTTTCTTGATGAGATCTCTAGTCTTTCCCATTCTATTGTTTTGATCTATTTCTTTGCCTTATTCACTGAAGGCTTTCTTATCTCTGCTTGTTATTCTTTGGAACTCTGAATTCAGATGCAAATATCTTCAAATGTTCTATGTAGATTACTTTGCCTTCTGCAAATTTTAACAGTTTAATTTCTACATTTTCAATATATGTGATTTTTATTTTGTTTTCTTTCCCATTGTACTGGTGAGAACTTCCAGTGTAGTGTTTAATTGAAGTGATAAAAGTGGAATTCTTGCCGTGTTCCATATCTCAAGAGAATACATTGTTTTTCACCATTTTGTATAATATTAGTTGTAGTTTCTTTTTTAGATGCTGTTGGTCAAATCAAGAAAATTTCTATCATTATTATTCTGAGTATTTTTTTAAACTTATTTTTAAATTTGGCCCATGCTGTGTCTTTATTGAGGTGTGGGCTTTTCTCTAGTTGTGATGAGTGGTGGCTACTCTCTAGTTGAGGTCTAGGGCTTCTCATTGCAGAAGCTTCTCTTGTTACAGAGCANAACTTATTTTTAAATTTGGCCCATGCTGTGTCTTTATTGAGGTGTGGGCTTTTCTCTAGTTGTGATGAGTGGTGGCTACTCTCTAGTTGAGGTCTAGGGCTTCTCATTGCAGAAGCTTCTCTTGTTACAGAGCACAGGCTCTAGGATGTGTGGGCTTCAGTAGTTGTGGCACATGGGCTCAATAGTTAAAATTCCTGGGCTCTAGAGCACAGGCTCAATAGTTGTGGTATACAGGTTTAGTTACTTCCTGGCATCTTCCCAGATGAGGGATTGAACCTGTGGCTCTTGCATTGGCAGGTGGATTCTTTAACTCTGAGCCACCAAGGAAGCCTGAGCATTATTATCATTATTATTATTTTATATATATCATCAATGGATATTGAAATTTTGTCAAATGCTTTTCTGTATCAGTTGATGTATGTTATTTCTTTCTCAGTCTGTTGATGTGATGAATTACATTGGTTGATTACAAATGTGGAACCATTCATGTTAGCACTGCTTTAGCTTTGTTCCTCAAATTTTCATGATTTATTTTCATTTCCATCCAATTGAATCCAATTCAATGTATTAAAATCTTTTAAAAATTATTGAGATACAGTACCATATCTTTATTCATTCATCTGTTGATGGACCCTTAGATTGCTTTACTATCTTGGGTATTGCAAATAATGCTGCAGTAAACATTGAAGTGCACATATCTTTTCAAATTAGTGTCTTCATTTTCATTGGATAAATACTCTGAAGTGGAGTTGCTGAATCTTATGACAGTTATATTTTTAAATTTGGGGGAACTTCCATACTGTTTTCCATATTGGCTGCACCAATTTGCATCCCCACCAACAGTGCTGGAGTGTTCACTTTTCTCCATATCCTCACCAATATTTGTGTTTTGTAGTCTTTTTGATAATAATCATTCTGACAAATGTAAGGTGATATCTCATTGTGGTTTTGACTTGCATTTCCCTGATGATTAGTGATGTTTTTGTGCTAGTAACATACTGTTTTGATTAGTGTAGCTTTTTAGTATAGTATGATATCTGGGTGTGTGATACTTCCAGCTTCTTTCTCAGACTGTTTTAAATACTCAAGCTTGTATGTGTTTCTGTGATGTCATAGAAAATTTAGGAGTCTTTGTTCCAGTTTAGTGAAATATGCTATTGGTACTTCAATAAGGATTGCATCAGATCTTTAGATCATCTTGAATAATATGGTCATTTTCACAATATTAATTCTTCCAATACATGAACATGTATATCTTTTCATCTGTTTGTCATCTTCAATTTCTTTCATCAATTTATTTAGTTTCCAAGTATGAATCTTTTACCTTCTTGATTAGTTCATTCCCAGGTAATTTAATTCTGTTTGATGCAACTTGTAAATAGAATTGTTTTATTAACTTCCAGAAAAACATCTATTTTTGCTTTATTGACTATGCCAAATCCTTTGACTGTGTGGATCACAACAAACTGGAAAATTCTTAAAGAGATGGGAATTCCAGACCACCTGACCTGCCTCTTGAGAAACCTGTATACAGGTCAGGAAGCAACAGTTAGAACTGGACATGGAACAACAGACTGGTTTCAAATAGG
>SJYV01051810.1:0-10697 GCA_006410875.1 Neotragus pygmaeus
CCCACAGCAGTAACCTGCTCGTTAACACACCCTCCATTGGTTCACTTTCCTTCTGGCTTACTTTCCTAAACCCCTACCAGATCTCCTGTCATTACCTCCAACTCAAATCCTTGAGTCTGAATCTCCTGCTAGGGGAATCCAATCTAAGGCAATGTAGCCCTTTGAGGATAAACTGTAGGAAACACTTATATGAGAAACTTCAATCAGTGGAGTAGACACAAACTGATACAGATGTTAAAACTGGCAGACAAGGACATTAAGATCATGATTATAACTGTCCTCTGCATTTTCAAAAAGCTAGAGGAAAGATGGCAGAGAAGGCAATGGCACCCCACTCCAGTACTCTTGCCTGGAAAATTCCATGGACGGAGGAGCCTGATAGGCTGCAGTCCATGGGGTTGCTGAGAGTTAGACGCGACTCAGTGACTTCCCTTTCACTTTTCACTTTCATGCATTGGAGAAGGAAATGGCAACCCACTCCAGTGTTCTTGCCTGGAGAATCCCAGGGATGGTGGAGCCTGGTGGGCTGCCATCTACATGGTCACACAGAGTCAGACACGACTGAAGCAACTTAGCAGAGGAAAGATGGAACATAATAAGATAAGACATGGAAGATGTTTTAAAGCCCAATGGAACCTCTAGATATGAATTAAGGAGAGGAAGGCAACCCAAGATAAATATAGGTAATNAGGGTCACACAGAGTCAGACACGACTGAAGCAACTTAGCAGAGGAAAGATGGAACATAATAAGATAAGACATGGAAGATGTTTTAAAGCCCAATGGAACCTCTAGATATGAATTAAGGAGAGGAAGGCAACCCAAGATAAATATAGGTAATGGACGAGGATCCCAAGGTCCTCATCAAATTATAATAGTAGGATTAGGTTCAGATACATGAAACAGGTGGAGAGTGGTAATTAGTAGCACCTTGAACAAGAGAGAAGCTTATTCCTCTCTCAACTAAGAGAAATCTGGAGGTAGCCACTGCATAGCTGAAAGGGGAGTTCCACTATGCCATCAGATGCAGTCTGGTGTGTCTTCCTTCCTTCCTTTGCTTTCTTTCGGCTGGGCCATGCAGCATGCAGGAACTTAGTTCCCTGATGAACCCGTGCTCCCTGCACTGGGATATGAAGTCTTAACCACTGGACTGCCAGTCCCCATCAGCCTGGTCTTTCAACCCTACTATCCTGTGTGCATAGCTTTCATCCTCTCATGGCCCAAGGTGGTAACANAAAAAAAAAAAAAAAAAACAACCTCATCAAAAAACAGGTAGCAGAACTAAAAAGACATTTCTCTAAAGAAGACATACAGATCTCCAGGCACACACATGAAAGATGCTCAACATCACTATTTATTAGAGAAATGCAAATCAAAACTTCAATGAGGTGTGTATCACCTCACACCGGTCAGAATGGCCATCATCAAAAAATCTACCGACACTAAATGGTGGAGGGGATGTGGAGAAAAGGGAACCCTGTTGCTGTTAGTTGGAATGCAAACCAAAAGTTACTATGGAGAATAGTATGGCATTTCCTTTAAAAACTAAAGTGAAAGTGTTAGTTACTCAGTTGTGTCCAACTCTTTGCGACCACATGGACTGTAACCCACCAGGCTCCTCTGTCCATGGGATTCTCCAGGGAAAAATACTGCAGTGGTTTGCCATTTCCTTCTCCAGGATGTCTTCCCAACCCAGGGATCGAACCCAAGCCTGGGTCTCCTTTGTTGCAGGCAGACTCCTTACCATCTGAGCCCCAAGGGAAGCTATTAATGCATCCATGTGACCACATGGTGAAGACGGGCTCACCCACAAAATGGTTAAACAACAGCGATAAGAGACTGTCTGGGGCCAGCCAGGTGGCTCTGACACCTCCAGTGACCTGGCCTGCGGCTGATCACTGGAACCACCCGAGCCTGTGCTTCCTGCCAAAACACAAGGATTGCAACAGTCTTCCCCTCCTAGAGCTGCCGTCAAGAGCAAGCCAACCATTCAGGTAAAGCCAGGTATGGTTTTTTTTTTTTAATATTTTTTTGATGTGGACCGTTTTTAAAGTCTTTATTGAATTTGTTACGATATTGATTCTGTTGATTCTGTGTTTTGGTTTTTTGGCCGCGATTTCAGCCAGGAGGCTTGTGACATCTTAGCTCGACAAGCAGGGATGGACCCCTCACCCCCTGCACTGGAGGGAAGGTGAAGTCCCCCTGACGTCCTAGGGGAGTCCCGCGGTGCATGCATTTAAGTCTCACAACTTGCAGAAACGCAAACCCCCCAAAAGGGAAGTGCTGGCATTTTCCTTCCATATCCAGCTGTTCCTCTGTGCATCCAGGGCCAAACACACGCTCCGGGAGACCGCTCTGTCCTCCAGGCCCCTCCCCGCCCGCGGAGGCCTCGCGCTGGTGGTGCTGGGCCCCCCGGGGCTAGCTGTGTGCACACACCCTCCGCCCAGGCCCTACAGCAGGTCCTCCAGGAGTCTGACTGAATCAGGCCACGTCCATTTCATGTGCTAGGATGAGTCGTGCTTCCTGAGAAAACTCCGAAGGGTGCCTGTTCCAATTTGTGTCTGCTTGGGAAGAACGTCATGAAAGCAGTGAGCTGCTCACCAAGACGACCGTGGCAGAGATTCATTAAAGACACAAGTCAGCTTATTATCCAGACTGTGGTTTCCACTTGGTTTGGGAAGAATTTACTTGATATTTATTGATTATGGAGGATGTGAAATGGCTTGTTCTGGGGCTAAATAAGCAATTTAAAATAGAGATACAGGGGAAGAACCTAACCACAGCCAAAGCAGTCTGTTCCCAGGCTGTTAATAAACACACCCTGGATAGAAGGGACCTGGAGGGGTGGGTGGCCAGCTCGCCAGGCACCTCTCCCAGCGCTGGGCGCTCGTCTGTTAAGCTGAACCACAGGAAACGCCTAGTCCACACTACAGCTCATAACGGTTGCACCTCCAACCTGAGCCAGCCTGGCATGGTTTGCCCATGGCAGGACTCAAAACAGGGAGGACTCCACCCACGGACAGCAAGGGCCCCTCCGCAGACCGGTGACACCACCGCGCCCCACGCCGCCTGCAGCTCCTGCCAAGAACTGAATTAACACAGGTCACGCTCAGTCCAGGGAGGAAACGAACATGTTGAACGCACACATTTTGAAACTCAAAGCTCCTTCTGGCTCTGGCCGGTCAGAGGGCTGCCAGGGCGCCAGCGCGCCGCCCCTGCGTTTCTGCGTGCCAGCGTGCGGTAGGACCGCGGGCGGGCTGGGCAAATCCACCGAGGCCCACGCCCGACGCCGCCCCGAGGCAGGGGGCTCGCGGAGGGGCCCATCCGAGGCCCGCGGGATCGTGGGGCCCGAGGCCTAGGAGGGGGCTCCCGGGGCGTGTGGACGGGGGAGGGGCCGGGGACGAGCGCCCACGGAGGACCTGGGTGAGAGCGGGACGAGGAGCACGGAGCCCGGCACTTAAGATCCGGCGGAAGAGCCTGGGAATCAGGCAGAGGCGGCCAAGGGCAGAGCCGGGGAGGCGCGGCGCGGGGTCTGACCCAGGAAGAGCGCAGGCGCGCAGATGCGGCCTCGTCCTGGAAGTGGCCCAGCCGGGCACGACTGAGCCGCAGCCCCCGGGGCAGCTGGAGCGGGAGGCGCAGCAGCGGGGGAGGCGGGGTGCTGGAGGCCGGCTGCGCAGGGCGCCGCCCGGATGGACCGCTGATGCTGGTCCCGGCCCAGCTGGGCAGTGGAGGATGAACTCAGCTCAAGGACGGAGCCTGAAGACCCTGAGGGTGCTTCGAGCGGAAGCCTGGCTGAAGTGACAAGTTAGTGATTTCCAGCGGAGGCCAAGGCGCACGTCCAGCCTGGGGTGGGGGTGCCGACCACCGGAGCGCTTGCTCCAAGCCCTCCAGGATGTGCAGCGCCCCCGCCTCCTCCTGAGTGAAGCTCATCCTGAGTGTGCAGACTTTGTCACCAGATGGGCATGTGTATCTCCGTCCCTTGGATGGGCTGCTGGAGGATTGCCGGTGCGCTCCTAACCCCCGCGCCTCTGTCATCCCCAAGTGGGGACACAGAGCTGCTCAATGAAACTCCGCCAGCTGGACAAGAACCACCAGACACGGTCTTGCTGGTGTTCGATGAGCAAGGGAACGTTAGTCCTTCTGCTTTCCGCCCGAGAGCCGAGTCTTCAGAGCTCTGCGGGCGCACGCCCAGCGTCCATCTGCCCCACGCCCGCATCCTCGGCGCCTGGCCCGCGAGGAGGAGGCGGCGCTGTGCGAGGCAGCGACGAGGGTGGAGCCTTCAGGGGCCTCGGCTCTGCGGGAAGGCAGGCAGGCAGGCAGGCAGGCAGGCGAGCAGGGCGTTGATGAGAAGCCGCTGATGGAGCGTGGGCCTCCTTTGTGGCCTAGAGGTGGAAGTCAGCGGTGTTATGGCACGGGATCCAGGGCAGAAACGCCTGAAGGTGGACAGAGAAGCTCCGCACAGCGCGGGGCTGAGAGAGCTCCGAGCCGGGGGTCGACTCAAACCAGGAGCAAGTCTTTGCCCTGACTTCCTACCCGCCCCTGCATTCTATGCATCTAATACTAACATCTTTCAAAACATGGTTTATTCCTCACCCCTGTGGTCCTCTCCCTGCACCCTGGCCACCCGGCGCTTCTGCTCAGAGTGAGGCTCAACCTCTGCCTGCAGGCGCTCTTCGAGGCAGGTCTGTTTGGAGCTCCAGCAAAAAAGCACAGAAGCCCGTCTGCAGACGGTCTGGACTCTGCTCAGGGGTGCGCACTGGGCGGGCTCCGGGGTTATCTTCTCGGGTCATCCCTGCTCCATGATGCTCAGCCCGGCTTCCGGCATTGAGAGGCTGGCATGCAGGCGCGCTGGCAGGCTCAAGCCGCTTGCCCACTGCCTTTTCCACCCCCAGTGCACAGTGTCTCATCCTTCAGAGCGCGTATTGATAACGGAAAAGGAGAAAAAAACAAAACCCAACAGCTTACAATCCAAGGAACGCTGTGGTTTTGACTGTGACACGCTGCGTCCAGGACCTTAGTTCACTGCCCAGGCATCAAACTCACGCTCCCTACAGTGGACGGGTAGACTCTTAACCATGGGACTGCCAGGCTAGTGCTGTGATGAGACTTTTAAATTTGAAAAGCGGAGGATTCCTAAAAAACGTTTACAGGAAGAGTATACGCAAATGATATGCAGACAGCACTGTCATACAGGCTTAATGAGGTTTCTAGGGGAAAGTCCTGTGGGTTTACCTGGGACAGAAGGTGGTTTCATCTCCTGAGGAAAAAGACTATGCTTAGGGTACCCAGGGTGGGACACTTCTCAGCGAGCCATCATAAACCTGAGCTGCTCTAGGGAAATCGGCATTCGAAGAGTTCTTAAGATGCACCGACCTTCCAGCTAACAAGACACTTCCTTTCGTGCGCACAGTTCATTCCCAGCTGACATGGCAATTTTTACATGTAAAACGGACTCAAGAAGCTCCAAATGTTAACTGCAAAGTTTTCCTAAAGACGCAGAAAAGCAAATGACCTGTAAAAGAGTTCAGGAAAAGACAACAGCTGGAGGTGCCCCATTTGGGAAATGATCTGAGCTGCCATTTCAACTTTCCTTCCAATACATAAGAGCCCGAATTAGGGGGAAGTTCAGTTTATTAAAATAAGACCATAGTAATGACTAGAAAGTACTTGAAATTCAGTCCGAAGCCAGTTTTACTTCCGTGGCTTTAGAAAAAGAGAAATCACAATGGAAGCGGCTCTAGTCACAGGCAGACGGAGAGGATCCTCCAGGTCCTGCCGTTCCCGTTTGGGCAGAACAGAACATTGCGCTTCTGATCGAGCAGAAAATGAAAGCAAGACGATCTGGAACCCAACAGAAGCAGCGCTTGTGTCTGCGTCCTTAACGCAGGGAGTGTGGCTTCCTACGCGACCGCACAGCGGGAGACGGAGCGCCGCCTGGGCCCCCTAGGCCCCCGTTCTGCCGTCGAAGGTTCAGCTTCAGTCCTCTGGAAGGCAGCGCGCAACGTGCAGGGCCCGACATCACCCTCAACCGGCTGAGACCACAACCGCAGGGCGTCAGACGGCCACCACCCCAGTCCCCCATTCGAGGGCCCGGGGGGCGGCCCCGGGGCAGAGCACGGGGTGGTCCGCAGCGCTTCCTGTCATCACCCAGAGCTTTGTCTGCTAGCTGGAGTTCCTACTTTGTTACCGATCAGGGCAATGGATTTGCCAAGCTAAGTCTGAACTTGGCTGCAATTTTAAGGCTGGGATGGTGGGACAACCTTTAGGGCCATCTTCCAACTCTGCAGCGGTAGGAGTCAGTTCACGACAGGTCAACAGCTAGACTGAAATAAGGCGCGTGTAGATTCACTGGCCCAAAATGCCTTTTGAGGGATAAATTGAAATAAAATGAAATTCAGTGGCAAGAAATGAGAAAACCTGCTTTTTGTACCACTGCTTCATCCCTCCCTCCTATAACAGTTCCAACAGACGTTTTCTCTAGGAGTTTTTGTTTTCTCTCTGGGAGATTTTAATTTAAAAAGCATTTCTGCTGTGTCCCCAGTTATGTCTCCTCTGATCCCCCTTAGGTGCTCATTTACAATAAGACAACACTCCCACTTACATAAGAGCTACTGTCTGTCGACAAATTAGCTGGTTTGACCATGAGGAGGTAGGGAGGGCAGATACCATAACCCTCATGTTTTAACAAAAATTCTATTTCCTGACATGTCGGTGGGAATCCAAAATGTCTTCTGATAAGGTCTGCATGGGAATTGTTCTTTATCTCCCTCCTGGGCAGTGTCAGCAATGAGCTGACTCTCAGGTACAGTCCCATTAGAGCCAAAGTGTCACCGCTTTTATTTTTCACTATGAAAGTGAAAGTCGCTCAGTCATGTCCGACTCTTTGCGACCTCATGGACTGTACAGTCCATGGGCTTCTCCAGGCCAGAATATTCGAGTGGGTATCGTTCCTGTCTGCAGGGGATCTTCCCAACCCAGGGATCGAACCCAGGTCTCCTGCATTGCAGGCGGATTCTTTACCCGCTGAGCCACCAGGGAAGCCCGTTATCCACTGTGAGGAACAGAGGATTAGACGGACGCTGGAGACTGACTTCCTCTCTCCCAGGTCAATGCCATGGGTCCTGTTACACCTCTTGATATGTCTGTGCGCTGGTTTCCCAGAAAAAAAAAGTGCCCGTCACAGGAGCCAGTCGGCCGCTCCAGCTCACAGAGCAAAACTCCGGGGAGCAGCAGCGTGGCGCGGCAGCAGCACGGCGCAGCGTGGCCTCGCTGACTGCCCGACGGTGCTCGGGAGTGCTTCTGTCTCGGGCCGGGAGTGACCGAAGCTGTTTCTCCGGAAGAGTGGAAGGGGGAGAAAGGAGGGAGCCAGCCGGTTTCCACCCGGATCTCCTCTCACCAGCAGGCGGCGCTGTGACAAAGCCGGTGGGAGGAGCCGGTCTGCTGGGCTGGCGTCAGGGCCCCTGTGCCCTAGGGGACCCCATGGCCCCGTCCCGGGTCAGCCGGTTGGGTGTGAGGGCGCCCGGGGCCCTCCGGGAAGCCACGGCGGGCACAGCCGGGGCAGCCTGCGGCTGAGCCCACACCCGCAACTCCCGGCACTGGGGTCCCTGAGTGTGTCAGCAAGGCCCCGGGCTCTCTGGAGCTCCGCAACCCTTCCCAATGCTCTGGCCTTCCCAGAGGAGGAGGGAGGAGGGAGCTGGGGGGCAGGGGGAGCCCGTGTCCCTCACACTCACCTTGCAGATCCCTGGCTTTGGGGAATCTCCAAATACTCGCTTTCCAGCTTTACGAGCAGCTCTACATACGGTACATTAGGTGCTCCCTCGGCGAGCTTCCCTGGTGGCTCAGGGGGTAAAGAATCCGTCTGCAATGCAGGAGGCCCGGGTTCGATCCCTGTGTCGGGAAGATCCCCTGGAGGAGGTCAAGGCAGCCCACTCCAGTGCTCTTGCCCGGGGAATCCCATGGATGAGGAAGGAGCCTGGGGGGGTTCAGCCCATGGGGTTGCAGAGCCCATGGACATGACTGAGCGACTTCACTTTCACCTCAACAGGCCACAGTGAAGGCCCCTCAGGCGACTCAGGGAAAGAGCAAGGAGACCGAGCAGGAGCCTGCGTCCAGCGGCCTCTTTCACGCATTCACTACTGGCCCCACGCTCCCCAAGCGCGAAGTCCTGCCCTTCACCTCCAGGGTCCCTTACGTGGGGCGAGTGGACAGTGGGACTTGCTGGGATAAAGAACTAGAGGCGAGCATGCCCTGAGCCGCAGGTCCTGGGGAAACGGCCACACAGAGGTCGGGCGCGGCCGCCTCGGACACCAGCAGCTGCCGGGACCCTCCGTGGACCCCCAGGTCACGCTGCCTCTGCTGGCCTGCTCAGGGCGGAAGTGGGCTTCTCCGGGGGTGAGCTGTGGAAGGATGGGGTCCACACGGTCTGTCTGGGGCGGGGGCTACACGAGGCGACCGAGGAGCCCGCCCGCCCGGGGGTTCCACACTGAAGAGTCAGAGCGCGCCTGGAACTTCCGGAGGGACTGAGGCCCGAGGTGAGAACGCTGAGCCTCCCGGTCCGCTCAGATGCGCCCGGAGCAGCAGTGCCGGTGAGCGGGCGGGGCGCAGGGTTCCGAGCTGGCCTCACTCCAGGCTTAGAGCGGAGCCCTGCCTGGGTCTCCACTCTCAGCCACTGATCCCTCTCGGGGCCATGCATGTGCCAAGTCAACCCGCTTCAGTCGTGTCCGACTCTTTGTAACCCACGGGCTGTAGCCTGCCAGAGTCCTGTGTCCATGGGATCCTCCAGGTTAGAACACTGGCGTGGGTTGCCATGCCCTCCTCCAGGGGATCTTCCCAACCCAGGGATGGAGCCCACGTCTCTATGTCTCCTGCATGCCAGGTGGCTCTTAACCACGAGCGCCACCTGGGAAGCCACTTACGGGGCTGAGATGAGCTCAGTCTTCTTCCACAGCCCTAGTGGTTTGCACAGCACGTAAGCAGCCTGCCATGGAGTGGAGAGCGGATATCACCAGGACAAGGAGCGGCCCACCCATCTGGCCACCCAGAGAGGGGTGGACGGTGGACAGCCCGTCGCGGAGGCTACAAGAGAGACTAGTTGCTGCGTGCCGTCACTGAAGCTGCCGGGTTCCCCTCTGGAGGGCAGACCTAAAGAAGGGAAACCACTCTACCTGCAAAGCTGGCCCACGTGAGACACGGCGAGGACCCCGAGCGTCTCCCACACACGGGCCATAGGCGCAGAGTGGGATGGTGCCATCTCTAAGTGGGGCCAGGCAGCCAGCAGGAGCGCGGGACCCCGAGAGGACCCCACGGCACACTCACTGCTCCTGCGAGGGGTGGGGAGTGCAGCCGCCGGCTCTGAATTTTCACTCTGTATGTGCACCGTTAACCAACCACACTCCAATATGAAAAAGAACAACTATATCCAATTAAAAAAAAAAAAGACTAACTGGTTCACATGATTGAGGGGCCCCTGAAAGAAAGGGAAACAAACTTGGCTTTGTGGAATTTTCCCGGGATCTCCTCTATGCAACCTTATCTCCCTTTTAATATCTATTCCACACGGTAACAACCAGAAATAGAAATGCTGTAAACCAGCTACCCATATTATTAACTATAGGGTGGATTTCACTACCTTCACTCAAGGTAGTTTAACTTGTTTGGTTATTTTCTCTTCAAAAGAAAAAAAGACGGAAGCACCAGATAAACCCAAAGTTCATTCCAAACCCAAGCTGGGCATGATCATCTGCAGGACACTGGCTCCCCAGACAAAAGCAGATGGGTCCAGGACTTGTAAATTTTGTATTTATTATACCAAAATTATGACATGTTCATCTGTGCATTCTGCTTTCATATAACTCTCGGTATGTAAAGGATCTAACTGAATATCACACAATCATGCTGGTTGTGGCAGCAGTAAGGAGCACAATTAAAAAGTGTCTGCAACAGGGGCTGGGCAGGATGGGAGAGGAAGAGGAGAGGAAGAGGAGAGGGTCAGCGGCCCCCGAGGGCAGGCCCCTTCCAGCAGCCAAGAGCCACTCATCTGAAGGCGGCGCCTCGGCAGGGCTCAGGCCCACCAACTGGGTGCCGTGTGGGTGCGGGCACGGGGTGATTTTGGGCTTCAAAAATTCCAGAACTGTGAAAATACATTTCTGTTATGTATAAGCCACCCAGTCCGCAGTGTTATACTATATCAGCCTGAACAAACTAAGTCACTACCCCTTTCTTTGATATTCCAGTTGCATACTAGCATATTTTATCTTTAAAGTAACACATTATAGAAATCCTTTTACCTTCATTTTTGTATATCCCATTGTTATTTGTTGGATGAGTATTTTTTGGTTGTCTCTCAGACATAGTGTTTTGTAGAACAAATCTTAAAGTGCTGAAATGACAGAAAAACTGCTATTATATAATAAAAATACCACCCCTATAAACATCTCTCAAACAATATTTAAATCCCTCACAAATGTAAACACAATTTCTTATTTGCTGAATTTTACTCCTTAATTACCAGCTATGTAACTTTTATGAAATGCATCACCTATAATTTTACTTAATATGTTTTTCTTAAATGAATTCACTATTTTTTCCACATGAAGGAATGGGGTAGTTTTCAAGAAGTCGAATAAGCAATGTTGAGGAGAATCAGAAGCTAGCATTGTCTGGTTAGACTAAGCCATTTAGAGATTCCAAGCAAAAAAA
>SJYV01051810.1:11401-21493 GCA_006410875.1 Neotragus pygmaeus
CCAAAGCTACAAAACTTCTGAAGCTTCACTATACAACACGGCACTATTTACAATAGAAATTTCTCAATCAACGGTTCTCTCAGAGAAAATTAGTGAATCCCAGTGACGTCAGTCGCCTGGCAGAGTAAACAACTCCTAGGAGTTAGTCTCCATATTCTACAAATGTCTATCGTTTTCAAGACAAAGCAAAAAACCCAAACAACAGAAAACAAGAAAAGGTCTCCCCCCCACAAAGAAACACAGAGTTACAATATTATTAACTCATCTAGCACTGGCAACCTGCCTTGCCTTCCACACACAGAGAACAAAAAAGCCATTTTAAAAACATTACATTAACTGTTTCTCTGTAATATATTAAACCTTTTGTTTTTCCTCTTTACACATCTGATATGTTAGGGGAAGAGATTAACAAACTGAAATCATGTGGGTAGAGCATCACTAGGAGAAAAGTGGTAATTATTTTTTTAAACGGCCAACAGAAGGGGCACCTGCGGACGGCGGAGGCACCTGTGGCGGCGGGCGGCCGGCTCCGCGGGGCCCGGGCCATCAGAGCGGCGTGTCGCAGCTGCAGTCGGCCGGCGCCAGGGGGCCTGGGAGCGGTGGAGCGGGTGGCCGCTGCTTCATCATTTCCTTCACCTCCTCTTCCAGCTCCGGGGGGATGATGAGCTGGTCGTCGGGGTCCAGCTGCGCCGGGGCCGCGAAGTACCCGCCCGGCCTGCGCAGCGGCGCGTCGGCGGCCACCTCGATCACGTTGTGGCTGCGCTCCTGGGGGGCCACGGAGCCGTTTCCCCGCCGGCGCCCCATGGTCCCCGCGGCCCAGTCCGCGCGCCGCGCCGCGCCCGGCTCGTCCTCCGCGCCCTCGTCGGCGGCCTCGGGCGGCGGGCCGGGAGCGGGCGGCCGGCGGAGCTCCCCGTCCCTGGCGCGGCCGCAGTGGATGTCCGCCGCTACCTCCACGCGGCTGCCGTTGCTGAACACACCCTCGATGGGCTCCTCATCGTCGCTGTCCAGCCCGTTGTCCGAGAAGGCGCTGGAGAAGGTGGCGCTGGACAGCTGCCGCTGGAAGGCGCCGGGCGCGCCCCCGGGGTGCAGCGCGCAGCGGGGCTCGCCGGGGCCGGCGGGGCTGCCCTCGCCCAGCGCGCCCGGCGGCGGCGGCTCGTCCGAGGCCGTGGAGCCCACCTCGCTGCTCATCTCCGACGTGGACAGCTCGCTGCTCATCTCGGAGGTCAGCCCGCTGCTGGAGGAGGGCGCGCCCAGCCCGTCGGACGGCCGCTCCCGGACAGCCACGCCGGCGGCGGGCGCGAAGACGCCGGGGCTGGGCGGCGGCAGGGCGGCCAGCTCGCAGCAGCAGAAGCTGTCCTCGGGAACGCTGAGCTGCACGACCACCGCGCTCACGCTCTCGCGGCAGCCGTAGCTCTGCGCCAGGGTGCAGAGCTTCTTGGCGGCGGCCAGCGCGTCGGGCACGCTGCGCACGGCGCCCACGGCCTCCTTCATGGACAGGCTGTCCCACAGCCCCTTGCTGCCCAGGATGAAGAACTCGTCCTGCGGGCTCAAGGCCACGGACTGCACGTGCGGGCGGGGCACCACGCTGGGGTGCAGGAAGGTGTAGCCCAGGACGCGCGTGGACTCGGTCACTCCGTTCACTTTGCCGTCCTGGAAAGAGAGGGGTTGCCAAGCGGGCGTTACCACGGGGAGCTGGGGGCAGGGCTCCTGCCTGGGGGAGCTCCGGGGCCTGCCCGCTCTGCAGGCCTGTCCACCTCCTGTGAGGGGCTCCCGGCGGCCTGTCATCAGAGGCCGGGGCAGAAGCCTGGGGCTGGCGGGTAGCAGGAGGGACACGTGGAAAGCGCTTCATGCATTCCCTGTGTTGGGGCCTGTCCGTTCCAAAGCACACCATCATCTGGCTGAGTCAGCAACACGGGCTGACCAGCATCTCTGGGAACGCACAGGGGTCCGGGGGGAAGGGCCTGCTGGGCCACCCCAGGGGGCGGCAGACCCTCCCAGGCAGGTGCCATTCAGCGTGATGGCTCTCATCTCAGACCACTGCCCACAGCCCAGCAACCAGCAGGCGTGGGAAGGTCCAGAGTGGGCAGAGTTTTAAACTGAAGGAGGCTGAAACAAACTGCTGGGAAATTGCAGTGAGACTAGGTAGGGAGAAGTGGAGTGTTTGGAGAGGCAGACACTTATTCAAGGAGAAAGGCGGCTCCTGTAATTCCTGAGCTGACTTTCCTGGCAGCAGATGGAGACGGTGATGCCTCCCGCTTCAGTCCAGCTGGGTTCCCACCGTCTGAACCCTGAACCAAAGTTTCAGACCGATTGCCAGTAACAAGCTTTTACTTTGAGGCCGGAGCGAGGAGCCACGGTGTAGCTGCTTGGTTGATTCTTCAAGCTCTTCAGCAGAAATGGTTAATCTCTGCACCAAGCACAGGACTCAATACACAGTTAATAATTTAACTCAATCCCATCTGAGACTCTTCGCTGCCTACATGGTGTCTAGTGTCCACTTCAGTCCTCTCTGCTCTTGAACAGGAAGGGGACTGGAATCGGGAGGCAGACTCCTTTCCCAGACTCCCATGGTAGATCCTGAGTTGTCTTCCTTACGGCCCTGGGCGGAGCCTTCCTGGAGTCCGTCTCTCTCTACTGCAGACCTCCACCACGGTCCACCTGGGCGTCACACGGCTCCTCGGACTTTACTGACAAGTGAGACCGGACACCTCCTGTGTGCAGACACGGAATCACGTCGACAACACCCATCCGTTTCAGGCACACAGGGTGAATGTGTGAACGGAGTCCAGCTCTTCCAGCCTGTTCTGGAGGCTGTGCCGCAAGCAGCCTTCTGTGCCGCAGCCCGACGGCCTTTCTCAGCAGCGGCACTTGGACCTTCCAGGCCAAAGACTGTGCTGTGGGGCCACCCTGCACCGTGGAGGCTCAGAGGGGCCGCCCCGCACCGTGGGGGCTCAGAGGGGCCGCCCCGCACCGTGGGGGCTCAGCAGTGTCCCCGGCCTCCACCTGGGCTTCCCTGGTGGCTCAGACAGTAAAGAACCTGCGGCAATGAGGGAGGAGACTAGGGTTTGATCCCTGGGTCAGGAAGATCCACTGGAGAAGGAAATGGCAACCCACTCCTGGAGAATCCCAGAGACAGAGGAGCCTGGTAGGCTACAATCTGTGGAGTCACAAACAGTCAGACAAGACTGAGCGACTGACACACACACACACTGGCTCCTCCTGGCTAAGTGCCAGAGCATGCACTCTCCACCCCCGTCATGACAACAAAAACGTCCTCGGACATTACCAAGTGTCCGTGGTGTTGATGGGGGAATGGCTCCGGTGAGAACCACTCACCACCTTCTTTGCGTGTAGCAGGAGGCATGAACTGAAGTAACAACTAGTTAATTCACACGGATACGTACACGGGCCTTGGGAGGCCAGACAGATGCCTCACCACGCCCACTTTACCCAGGAAGAAGCCGAGGCACCGAGGTTGAAAGGTGACAGCCTGCAGGGCCCAGAGCCAGGAGGAGAGGAGGGCAGGCAGTGTGACCTTGGCGGGCCTGAGAGAGCCCGCCGAGCCTGAGCCCCACTGCGGGCACCCTGAGGAGGGGACAGGGTGACCGTCCCGCCCGAGTGGAGAGGCCGCCAGACCTGAGCCCCCTGTGGGCGCCCTGAGGAGAGGACAGAATGACCGCCCGCCCTGACGTGGAGAGGCCGCTGGGCCTGAGCCCCCGGTGGGCACCCTGAAAAGGGGACGAGATGACCACCCAGCCTGACGCGGAGAGGTCACCGGCCTGAGCCCTCTGCCGGCACCTGAGGATGGGACAGGGTGACTGCCCGGCCCCATGCAGGGCCTGAGCCCCACTGCAGGTGCCCTGAGGAACAGCCAGGATGACCGCCCGCCCTGAAGTGGAGAGGCCGCCGGGCCTGAGCCCCCTGTGGGCGCCCTGAGGAGAGGACAGGGTGACCATCCCGCCCGAGTGGAGAGGCCGCCGGCCTGAGCCCCCGGTGGGCACCCTGAAGAGCGGACAGAGTGACCGCCCGCCCTGACGCGGAGAGGCCGCCGGGCCTGAGCCCCCGGTGGGCACCCTGAACAGGGGATGAGATGACCACCCAGCCTGACGAGGAGAGGCCACTGGCCTGAGCCCTCTGCCGGCGCCTGAGGATGGGACAGGGTGACCGCCCGGCCCGATGAGGGCCTGAGCCCCCTGCGGGCGCCCTGAGGAGAGGACAGAGTGACCGCCCGCCCTGACGCGGAGAGGCCGCCGGGCCTGAGCCCCCTGTGGATGCCCCAAGGATAAGACGGGGTGACTGCCCGGCCCCAACGCGGAAGGCCCTGGGCCCTGTTCTGTGTTCTGCACGTACAGTGACTCAGACACATCACACACGTGGTCTGCTCTGTGATGCTGTGGATTTGGACCTGAAAGCTCGGATTGGCTTCGGCGTCTACAGAACGCCGAGGGCGATGCTCCCCGGCCAGGCCCGCAGCCTCCTCCCGGGCCCCTCCCAACCTGAGGAAGACGGCCCTCACCTCGGTGACGATGGCCTTGTGCCGCTTGATTCTCCGCAGCTCCTCCTCGCAGCTCATGACATGCGACCTGGAGAGGGGCAGCGGCTGGCCGTCCCGACACAGCACCGCCTGGCACTTGCCCACGTTGGCGGAGGTCAGGGTGAAGGGTCCTCCCGGGTCCACAGGGTCGTGCCTGATGTGGCATAGGACGGCAGCACCTCCGAGCTTCTGCCCAGCCGTGCCCAGCTTCCTGGAATGGAGACGGGGCTGAGACCACACCGCTGCCAGACGGCCGCAGGGACAGGGAAGCAGAGCTCGGGGCTTCACCTGGTGCCTTCACCACAGCAGGCCCCGCCGAGCTCAGGGGAGCCCGTGGCCCTGGACACACACATGGGCACACACGCAGGGTCTGCTCCCAGCTGCGTGGGGCCACTCCGCCACGGAAAGCCCGAGGAGCTGCTGAGGGATGAAGAACCCTCACCCGGCTTGGTGTGGCCTGTGGCGCCCGTGTCAGCGCGGCCAAAGCCAGCGGGGCTGGCCACGTCTTCCTCACCCTCTGCTCCCGAGAGGGTGGGAGGGGGGAACCACCGCACAGGAGCAGGCGTGAACCTGCCCCCCCGCGATGCGTCACAGCGGCCGATCGCCCCCCTCACAGGCTGCTTGCGGGCAGGAGCCTTCACGCACTGTGTCATTCATGTTCTTGTCCTGCACACTGCGACTCTCCGGACCAATGAGGTCCATCCTCAAATGTTTACAGAAAAGACTGTCTAAGGATGAGCTCTGAAGTGCTCTTACTCACCATTAGTCCCTCACACACCTGCAAGTGTTGGCAATCGAAAGGCGCTCAGACCTCCGGTGGCAAGGCCCGGGGCTGGCAGAGCCTCCAGACTGACCTGGGCACAAGAGGAGCAGGAAGGTCCAGACGGACAGACCTGCTGTTCACGAGGGCAGACCCTGTAGGTCAAGCCGGGGGCACCACGGTCGGGAGCAAGGGCAGCCTGATCGCGGCATCAGACGCCAGCAGAGAGGACACAGGCTTGTCGCAAGCACCGCGAGCGCTGCACACACCCCGTACCCCGCTAACCCACAGGGACCACGAGGCGGAGACGGGCGGACCGTGGGGGTCTCTGGACCCCAGCTCAGGCACGTCTAGGCCATCGGCTCCAGGCTCCGCCAAGGGAGCACGGCTTCCCTGATGTCAGAGGCTGTGACTCCTCCAGCCAAGCCAGAACTCGGGCTATATCTGGGAGAAGTGCAGCCAGTGACCAGGGTTTGAGAGTCTCAAGTTCTTGATGCTGACCCAGTGCTTGGGGTCCGTAAAAAGTAGGCCCGTTTGGGCTGTGTGAAGGGTATGTGTGTGGTGTGTGTGTATAATATGTGTTTGCTTTTTTCTGAAATAAGATGGTGCTCAAAGCAGAAAAGGAGACAGATGTACAGACAGATGTCCCTGTCTTATGCCTCTCGGCATTAAGGTACTTAGAGTAATGACTGGTATATATTAAGGGCTCAGTAAATATTAGCTGTTATCAGCATCGATTACTAACTGCACACGCCCACCGAGGGGAGCTGCAGTGAAGAACCTCACTGGGCCGCGTCTACTGAGCTCTTCAGGAGTCCTCGTGCCTGGGGAGGCTTCCCTGGGGCAGCATTCCTCAGCGGACACTTCTTCTAGCCCTGCCGCAAAGATATTTCCTCTGGCAGATTATCAAGGGAGAGAAAAAGAAGAGAAGCAGAAGCGGTCCCCATGACCTTTGAAGCACTCTCTGCTTCCTGGTCCCACAGGATCAAGTGTCTGCAGCACAATACCAACAGGCACGTCCTCCACAGCCTGCAAAGCCTTTAAAGTGACAAAGAGCGAGCAAGGCTTTGCACGTGGGAATGCTGAGGACATTCAGCCCTCAGAGTTAGAAACAACATTCTACAACTTCCACGGTGACCAGAATCTCTAGGGAAGGCCTATGATTCTTCTAGTAACACTGTCTTGAACAGGGCTTCCAGGTGGCTCAGTGGTAAAGAACCGGCCTGCCAATGCAGAAGACGCAAAAGACGCGGGTTTGATCCCTGGGTTGGGAAGATCCCCTGGAGAAGGAATGGTAACCCACTTCAGTATTTTTGCTGGAAAATCCTATGGACAGAGGAGCCTCGTGGGCTGTACAGTCCATGGAGTTGCAGAGTTGGACACAACTGAGCAGATGCACGCACACAAACACACAGACACAGACACACACACACAGAGACACACAGACACACAGAGAGAGACACACACACACACACACACACACAACACGAGAAGAGCGATTCCACTTCGGGCCTCTCGCAGCGTGATCGATCGGGGACAGAAGCCCGCAGCCGGGCCAGAGGCTCTACCTCTGCATGACGATGAACGTGTTCACCATGCACTCCTCCCCGCTCCGAGTTCTCTGCAGCTCCTCTGCCAGGATGTCACTCATGGTGCACTGGAGCAGGTATGGCACCTCCACGTTGCGGTCTCCGTCAAACACGCCGTACAGGGCCTCCCGGTTGTCGCGGAAGTTATTCACCGACAGGGCTGCCACACACAACCTGCAAAGCAAAAGCGCTGTGTGCTGAGTCAGCTCCTCTCTTCTCCACGCCCAACCCAGCTGTGGTTCCTCTCCCACTTGCTTAATCCAGTCTTGTCTCTTTCTCCGTGACTCTGAGCAGATTAAGAATGGGTAATACTTTGGCTACTTGATATGAAGAGGCAACGGATTAGAAAAGACCCGATGCTGGGAAAGACTGAAGGCAGATGGAGAAGCAGGTGTCAGAGGATGAGATGGTTAGATGGCATCACCAACTCGATGGACAGGAATTTGAGCAAACTCCGGAAAATGGAGAGCAAGAGCCTGGTGTGCTGCAGCCCATGACGTGGCAAAGAGCTGGGCCTGACTCGGCGACTGGATGGCAGCAGAACTACCCCAGCTCGCTCACACCAACTAATTTCTGTAAGCGAAGAAAAACAATGAGCACCTATTACACTCTAGGGCTTTCCCCGACTCTCTTCTGAGGATTTCATTTTTAAATAGCACTGAAAGACTGTAAGAGGCACAGGGAATGACACCAGATGATGAATGCCTATGTCCACACTCTTTCACAAAACATTCATTAAGGAAAACTTCCACAAGGAGCAAAAACAGAGTCACAACTAAAACACCAGGAAAAGCAGAGGGAACGTGAACGTGGGCGGGAGGAGGGCCGGAAACGTGAACACGGGCGGGAGGAGAGCCCCACAGCTGCTCCCGAGACCTGCAGTCCCTCCACTTGGACTGCTTCCATGGAGGGCGCCTGTGTCCCATACACTCTCCAAAGCGGACCAGCGCCTGGGGGAGAAACGAAACGCCAGGCCATCAGTAAGTGTGGAGATGACTTCAGGCAGCCTGACACACAGGGAGCGGAAGGCTTCAGAAGAGAAGAGAGACAGGCTGAGAACGTTCTGAAGAATTGATAGATAAAGATATTTAAAATCTGATGAAAATGAAAAACTTACAAGAAGCTCAATAAACAGCAAGTAAAAGCAAGTAGAAAAAGCTTAACTGAGGCACATCAAAATCAAACTGCTGAAAAGCAGGGATAAAGGCAGGGGTGGGGAAAGTCCAAGACCCACTTCCTTAGTTCCCATTTCAGGGCCGCGAGAGGCGGAGGCTCAGAGGAGCAACCCCACGTCCAAGGAGTGGTAGCTGCGTGGGTACAGGAGGGCCGAGAGGAGCTGCTCCACGTTCAAGGTCAGGAGGGGCGGCAGTGAGGAGATACCCCTCGTCAAGGTAAGGAGCAGTGGCTGTGCTTTGCTGGATCAGCCGTGAAGAGATACCCCACGTCCAAGGTAAGAGAAACCCAAGTAAGATGGTAGGAGTGGCAAGAGGGCATCAGAGAGCAGACACACTGAAACCATAATCACAGAAAACTAGTCAATCTAGTCACACGGACCACAGCCTTGTCTAACTCAATGAAACTAAGCCATGCCCTGTGGGGCCAGCCAAGACGGACATGCATGGTGGAGAGGTCTGACACAATGTGGTCCACTGGAGAAGGGAATGGCAAACCACTTCAGTATTCTTGCCTTGAGAACCCCATGAACAGTATAAAAAGGCAAAATGATAGGATACCAAAAGAGGAACGCCCCAGGTTATTAGGTGCCCAATATGCTACTGGAGATCAGTGGAGAAATAACTCCAAAAAGAATGAAGGGATGGAGCCAAAGCAAAAACAGTACCCAGCTGTAGATGTGACTGGTGATAGAAGCAAGATCTGATGCTGTAAAGAGCAATATTGCATAGGAACCTGGAATGTCAGGTCCATGAATCAAGGCAAATTGGAAGTGGTCAAACAAGAGATGGCAAGGGTGAACATTGACATTCAAAGAATCAGCGAACTAAAATGGACTGGGATGGGTGAATTTAACTCAGATGACCATTATATCTACTACTGCGGGCAGGAATCCCTCAGAAGAAATGGAGTAGCCATCATGGTCAACAAAAGAGTCCGAAATGCAGTACTTGGATGCACTCTCAAAACCAACAGAATGATCTCTGTTCGTCTCCAAGGCAAACCATTCAATATCACAGTCAAGTCTATGCCCCAACCAGTAATGCTGAAGAAGCTGAAGTTAAACGGTTGTATGAAGACCTACAAGACCTTTTAGAACTAACACCCCCAAAAGATGCCCTTTTCATTATAGGGGACTGGAATACAAAAGTAGGAAGTCAAGAAATGCCTGGAGTAACAGGCAAATTTGGCTTTGGAATGCGGAATGAAGCAGGGCAAAGACTAATAAAGTTTTGCCAAGAGAACACACTAGTTATAGCAAACACCCTCTTCCAACAACACAAGAGAAGACTCTACACATGGACATCACCAGATGGTCAACGACGAAATCTGATCGATTATATTCTTTGCAGCCAAAGATGGAGAAGCTCTATACAGTCAGCAAAAACAAGACCAGTAGCTGACTGTGGCTCAGATCATGAACTCCTTATTGCCAAATTCAGACTTAAATTGAAGAAAGTAGGGAAAACNAGTAACATGAGATGGAAGCATGAACATGTTAAAGACACCATAGGAGTGCAGTCAGCAAATTCAAACTGTGGGAAGCTGTATAGAACAATGATCTGATCTCTTCAACAACTTGCAGGAATAAAAATGGAGATTTAAACTTTTAATTTAAAAGATTAAACTCACATGTTACTTGTATGGGTCTTATTTGGATCCTGAATCAAAGTTAATCAGAAATTGGACCACTAAATGGATACTTGATATTAAGGAATTGCTGTCATTTTTAAGTATGATATTGGTATTGTGGTTATGCTAGGAAAAAATATTCCTGTATTGTCCCTGAAATAGATTTTGAAATATTTTTGAGAGCACTGAAAATTAACTTCAGAATAATCTGGGAAGAGGACAAGTTAGGCTGGAATATAGATTAAATATGATTGAACATGATTTTTCAATTGTTGAATCTGGGTAATGGAGACTGCTTTTGTATATATTTGAAGTTTTCCATAATAAAAAGTTAGTGGGTGGACATCTATCACTATAGATAATCTAACTTAAGCCATCTATGAAAAGGAAGTATTTTAATGAAT
>SJYV01051814.1:0-11269 GCA_006410875.1 Neotragus pygmaeus
TCTTCCAAAGACCCCATGTAGAATCATCATCACACTGGAGGTTAGGGCTTCAGCATATGAATCTGAGAGAGACATGAACATGCAGCCCATAATAGTTATCAAACTGAGAATCTAGGCAAGATAAAACCAGAGTTAAAACCAAGTAATAACAAGCAGAGGAATTAAAGAGTCTCTTGGTGAAGGTGAAAGCAGAGAGTGAAAAACCTGACTTCAAACTCCTCATTCAAAAAACTAAGATCATGGCATTCAATCCCATCAACTCACGGTAAACAGATAGGGAAAAAATGGAAATCATAGCAGATTTTATTTTCTTGGGCTCCAAAATCACTGTAGAAGGTGACTGGAGAGAGGAAATTGAAAGATGCTTTCTCCTTGGAAGCTATGAAAAACCTAAGCAGCATATTAAAAAACAGAGACATCACTTTGTCAACAAAGGTCCATACAGTCAAAGCTATGGTTTTTCCAGTAGTCATGTATGGATGTAAAAGCTGGACCATAAAGAAGGCTGAGCACCAAAGAACTGATGCTTTTGAACTGTGGCGTTGGAGAAGACTCTTGAGAGTCCCTTGGACTACAAAGAGATTCAACCAGTCAATCCTAAAGGAAATCAGTCCTGAATATTCATTGTAAGGACTGATGCTGAAGCTGAAGCTCCAGGACTTTGGCCACCTGATGCAGAGAATTGACTCATTGGAAAAGACCCTTATGTTGGGAAAGATTGAGAGCAGGAGGAGAAGGGGGTGACAGAAGATGAGATGATTGGATGCCATCACTGACTCAACGGACATGCATTTGAGCAAACTCCTGGAGATGGAAAAGGACAGGGAAGCCTGGCATGCTGCAGTCCATGGGGTCGAAAGGAGTCAGACATAGCAACTGAAGAAGAACAATAACAAGCAGAAACACAGAAGCAAATGTGAACAGATAGAATGAAAAAGTGTGTGACAAGAAAACCTATTAATTAAGGTATCTGGGTCAGTTAGATCTACTCTCAGAGGAGAATGAAACGTATTTCTGGGTCCTGCTGTTGCTGCTGCTAAGTTGCTTCAGTCGTGTCGAACTCTGTGCGATCCCATAGACGGCAGCCCAGCAGGCTCCGCCGTCCCTGGGATTCTCCAGGCAAGAACATTAGGAACCTTTATGTCTTACTTTAGGGTCTGTTCCTAATCTGACTGATTACCTGGTTTTCAGGAGGTGGATTCCTGTTTCCCTCTCTTTTGCTGCATATTCTTAATGTTTGTTCATATCAATAATGTGAATTTGCTAGTGATCACATCGCATTCCAGAGGCACCTTTAGGAATTTTTTGGATGAGTCTTTGCTTATGTCCCCATCTGGCATGAAGGTTCTTAAAGACAAAAACTTATTTCTTACAGGACATTAGCAACCAATGCATCCTGTAATATCATGGTAATATTTTAGTTATTTACTGAAATTTCTCCTTTTCTCTTATACCCTTCTCACACTAGATCTCATATTTTCTCTAGCTTCAACCTCTATAAATCAATCTTTTCTTCTTCAACCATGTCATTGTAGCTTTCAAAATTTCTTCGCTCAAGTTTTATATATTATATGTTTATAATTTTTATATACCACTTGAGGTTTTCTTAAACTATGTTTTAAAGGGGAATTTGGATTTCTTAGGATATGTTTTGTTTTGTTTTTTAATTTCTGGGAAGTCATAAGTGAAATGACAAGCATTTTATGTTACTCTCTTCAAGGACATAATATTCTTAAGAAGCATTATGAAAAATTAAGATTTTGCCTTTGACTATGTGGGTAATTTTGCCTCAGATTCCATCATGAAATGCCATCATATAGTGTTAATTCCTGGCAGGCTATTACCTTGAGAAAAAGATCAGTTCAGTTCAGTTCAGTTCAGTCGCTCAGTCGTGTCCGACCCTTTGCGACCCCATGAATCACAGCACGCCAGGCCTCCCTGTCCATCACAAACTCCCAGAGTTCACTCAGACTCACGTCCATCGAGTCAGTGATGCCATCCAGCCATCTGATCCTCTGATGTGGCAGGCTATTCCCTTGAGAAAATGATCATTATGTATTAAAAAAAAGACACGTTTCATATATTTTATATACATATGTATTCTTTCTGTGTCTTCTATGAGACATGCTTACCTTGAAAGAAACCAAAGTTTTACTTCTATTTTGCAGTAGAGCTGTGCTGGGACAAAATCACTGCATTTTAGCTAATATTTCTGTAATATTTTTCTGATTATAAGCAATATCTTCTCATTATGTAATATTTGGAAAATATGAAAACTATGCAATGGAAAATAAAAATCATTTGAACATAGTTATAAATAGCATTGACATTTCAGGGAATTTCCTTTCAGTCTGTCTCTGTGTGTATAAATATAGCTTACATCATTTGTGCATTCACTTCTGTATTTTGCCAGTTTGCATAGCCTTATATTAATAGTACTTCCATATCATTAAAATCATCAAAAGTATCATCTTTAACAAATGTACAATGCTACATTGATGGTCATTTTCTTTGGTAGCAGTTTTATTGAGATATATTTTAAATACTTATATTCATATAATTCACCCATTTAAATTATACAATTCAATGGTTTTTAGTGTGGTTACAGAGTTGTGCAACCAGGACCATAACTAACTCTAGAATATTTTCATTATTCCATCAAAAGAAAAAATACTTTTTAGTTATAGCCTCCAATTCCCCAGGCCCTCCAGTCCTAGATAACCATTGACCTACTTTGTGCATAGATATGTCTCTTGGATATTTTTTTTATAAACAGAAACATATATTGTGTGGTCTTTATGACTGGCTCCCTTCACCTATGATACTGTTTTCAATATTCATCCAGTTTGTAGTGTGTATTAGCACTTCATTCCTTTTTATGGCCAAACAATATCCCACTGTAGTGGCTATGTTTTTAAGGTAAGTCTTCATAAAACAAAAATATTGATTCTAGGCTTGTCACAACTTGTTTACGGAGTTTTACACAATGAAGAGGATCACTTTTTTAAACTGCTTAAAGTCAAATATATTGATTTTTTTCTATTTTCAATCTCCTGTCTTCCCCATTCATTCTGCAAAGTATTTATTTATGGAGTATAAAATATCAGGCTTTGTACAAACTTTGTGAAAACAGTGCAAATGAAACTGACACAGCTCCTGCCTTTACAATTCTGTGAGGAGCCCACCTGTAACGAATAGACCTACACATAAAGATAGACTCAAAATTTAAACTGAGATAAGAATGAGCACCACCTTCCAGCCGTGGTTTACAGGACCTTGCGAAGTGAAAGTCACTCAGTTGTTTGCAACCGTTTCCAACCCTATGGACAGCAGACTACCAGGCTCCTCTGTCCATGGCCTTCTCCAGACAAGAGTGCTAGAGTGGGAAGCCATTCCTTTCTCCAGATGATCTTCCCCATCCAGGGATCAAACCCAGGGGTCAAACTCCTGCCTGCTCCAGGTCTCCTGCATTGCCGGCAGATTCTTTACTGTCTAAACCACCAGGAAAGGCTTCATCAAGACCACGAAAGTCAAAGTGAAACGGAAAGTCACTCGTCGTGTCCGACTCTTTGCAATCTCATGGACTATACAGTCCAAGTAATTCTCCAGGCCAGAATACTGGAGTGGGTAGCCTTTCCCCTCTCCAGGGCATCTTCCCACCCCAGGGATGGAAAAACAGGTCTCCTGCATTGAGAGTGGATTCTTTACCAGCTGAGCCACAAGGGAAGCCCATCAGGGGCCATGCTGCTGCTGCTCCTAAGTCACTTCAGTCGTGTCCAACCCTGTGCGACCCCAGAGATGGCAGCCCACCAGGCTCCACCATCCCTGGAATTCTCCAGGCAAGAACACTTTTTGAGTGGGTTGCCATTTCGTTCTCCAATGCATGAAAGTGAAAAGTGAAAGTGATGTCTCTCAGTCGTGTCCGACTGTTAGCGACCCCATGGACTGCAGCCCACCAGGCTCCTCCGTCCATGGGATTTTCCAGGCAAGAGCACTGGAGTGGGGTGCTATTGCCTTCTCCACAGCTGCAGTCAAAACTGGGTCTATTGTTGTTATGAGGGAGAACAGACACCAGGGGGAGCCATAGAGCATCTCAGTGAGGGTGTTGGAGGTAGGAGTTGTAGAACTGGGGCTTATGTTACATGATTTTGGAGATCGCTCAAGAAAGCATAATTTTGCTCCGAATTGAGCGCTGTCAGAAAGTTATGGCAACTCTATGAAGGGAAACCTCAACAAAATTTTTTATCTAAAGACTGGAGGAATGTGACTGGGTGAAGCAATACCAGGTAAAGTAGAACCAGTCACTTTCATAGCTGAGGGACGTGTCTGATTGTTTGTATAATTTGGACTGTGTCTTTTTCTTAAAATTTATTTATTTTTAATTGGATTTAATTGGAGGATAATTGCTCTACAATATTGTGTTGGGTTCTGCCACACATCAACATGAATCAGCCATAGACATACATCTGTCCCCTCTTGAACCTCCCTCCCACCTCCCCCTCCAGGTTGTCACAGAGCCCCACATTTGAGTTCCCTGCATCATACTGTAAATTCCCACGATCTATCTATTTTACATGTGGACTGTGTTCTTCATTTTGGCTGTGGTCAAGCCAACATGATTAAGAAGTGGTCTTGTTTGGGTTTTGTTCCATCCCAGGCGGTGTGGTCTCGTCTAATGTGACCTGTGACACTCCTGTGTCTAGCAGAACACCAGGGCCCAGCTGTTAGAGCCAGGCCAGGTCAGCTGACACCCACCAAGTGTACTCTTGTATTTCTCAATACCCTCTTTTGGCCATGGGCGGGCAAAATTGGCCTGTAAGACCTGAATATGCGTTATTTAGGACATTATCATTACCATGATTTTGCCTGTCAGTCTGGAGAAGGTTGTCTATAGTTGGACTTGGATTATTCTTTCTTATTCCTTTTGTTAGATGAGAAGTCAATGAACCATCTGATGTGACAATGGCTATCCAATAACACAAGATTTTGGAAAAGATCCACTGGCCACTTGCAACTCAGCCAACGACCAGGGGAAAAACTGGTGACTAGTCCTTTTAAGACAACATGAAACAACAGGTAAATTTCCAAACACAGCCGATGAAAACTTGTCCCAACATTCGTCTAGGTCTTTTCCATGGATCTGGTTTGCTTTTTTCCCCACTAGTCTTGAATTTTTCTTTTATTTAACTTGATCTATAGTATTTATATAAGTGCAGCCAGATGTGCTTATCATAAGCCTAAACTGCCTTTTTGGCTACCTGAAAGGAAATCAAATACTATGAAATGGCCATGATAACCCTGACTAACAAATTCAAACTGTTTTGTTGGACTTTCTTGGCAGAAGTTGTGTTCTCATAAACAATAGTGATTTAAAGGGGGTACGGAATCCAGTGGAAATATAAATATTGAAAAGCTCAGCTGAAGTGAACTAATTATTGCACTCTTAAAATGGGAAACTTTTCATAGCAGAGTTAAACAGCTGCTGAAAAGCTGGCTGGAGTGTCTCTGAAGAAAAAAAACTGAATATTTTAACCAAGATTGCCCCAGTATTTATTCTTATTCCCAATGGGCTAAACTGTGCTGGTAAGGTTGATGAGTCTCGCTCTGTAATTTGAAAGACTCAATGCAAAGTGAAATCACAGCCCATTTGTTCAAAAGTTATTAAGAAATTCAAGATGGCAATAGTAGAGCATTAAACCATCCTGAAATTCTAAGGACAGGACTAGGTGAGATTGCACAAATCCTGTATCAGTGAATGGTTGCAATAACTTTGGTAGAAATATTTTGTTGATGGTGAGTCAAGATCCAATGTTTATAGGACTGAAATCTGAATTCACTGCATGAGGTATTCACCAGGAAGAACCTATAGAAAGGCATTCTGGTGGCCATGAGAATGCACTTTGCGGAACTCTAGCTAAAGACAGTGCAATTGACATAGGACCCTTGAGGCTGCTTTCTGAAATCCATGGCCATGCTTGAGTCGACACCATGATTTCCTAGGTTGCGGCCAGCCACAGAGTAAGCACTTCAGTGATACTAGGACAGTGCAAATCCTAGGATGCAGGAAACTCTGCCATTTGGCACCTTTTCCTTGTCAATTCCCCAAAGACTTTGTTGAACTTCCCTTAGAGTACACACTGGTCTAGAATGCTTTCAACCAAAATTTTTTTCCTCTTCACTCAGGCTTAGATTTTCATGGGTTCTGATGGCTTTCCCAGCCTCTGCTTACCTCCTCCCTATTTTTTCTCACAGACATTTCTCCTAATACATTTCTTTGGATCTGCTTCCTGGGAGACCTGGTACCAGATGTAACAGGTACCATCTGAGAAAACAGGTAATAAGGTAATAAGGGGCCTGCAGAATGGCTCACGTATTGCTCAGCAGATGAAGGCAATGTACCCTGCTTGTCAGATAGGAAAGGACAGTCCCTTACACATGGTTGTGGTCAGTTGCTAAAGATCACACTGACAGTGACCTGATACAGTCATTTGAAACATGTGGGGGAAGCAATTCCTGCAAAGACAGACCACAAATCTGGGGTTAACTGATTACTGCAAAGGTGCATTGATGCCCTGCGGAAGGATACTGAGAGCTGCCAATAGGCAATTAGTGGCTAAGTGTGAGAGACAGAGTTTATATGGGATCTCATGAAACATCCTCATCTCCTTCAGTGGGAAGACAGATCAATAGAGCAGCAGGCAGAAGACCAAAGGATCCAAGTCCCTGGGCTCAGGGATATCAAGACAGTCAAAGCAGGCTGTTATGTAGAAGTCAATACTCTGGAGGGAAAGTTCTGGAATTCAGAAACATGAGTGGGAGACCCCTGGATGGACGCTTCTGATGTTTACCAAGCATCCTCTTCTGGACCCTCTGGGCTTGCAGGGATGGCCCATCTTTCCTTGGTGAGAGCTAGCACTTCCAAAGTGCTAGAATGTCTACGGAAATCTCTTCACTGTGGCACAACAGATTTCCTGTCAGGAGATGCCCTTGTTTTCTCTCCCAGCACACGTGCTAAGTCATTCAGTTGTGTCCGACTCTTTGCGACCCATGGACTGTAGCCCTCAAGGCTCCTCTGTTCATGGGATTCTCCAGATAAGAATAACGGAGTGGGTTGCCATCCCCTCCTCCAGGGAATCTTCCGAACCCAGGGAACAAACCTTTGTCTCTTAGGTCTCCTGCACTGGCAGGCAGGCTCTTTACCACTAGTGCCACCTGGGAAGCCCTCTCTCCTAGACACTAGGTCAACTACTGCTGTCAATTCCCAGCCTAAAGGAGCTAGAGGTATGATGGAAGAGAGGGAAGAGACTACACAATGAAAGAATTGCTAGAACTAACTGGCACATACTGGTCGGTGGTAGGGAGTACTCTGGGATTGGACTTTAAAGGTACTTTATCAAGAAGGGCAAAATTTCATAATGGATAAGCAAGAACTCCTTAACTTGGGGGTCATTGCTCTGGGACTCAGGATTTAAAATTCAACTACCTACATCAGAGGTAAGGCAAATTATTGTATGGCTACTTTGAGAAACCTGAAATAAAGAGACAGCCAAGGCCCAGTGAATTGGAAATGTTTGATTTGCTCCAAAACATATAGAGTCCCTGGTGTCTCAGATGGTAAAGAGTCTGCCTGCAATGCAGGAGACCCAAGTTCAATCCCTGAGTCGGGGAGATCCCCTGGAGAAGGAAATGGCAACCCACTCCAGTATTATTGTCTGGAACATCCCATGGACACAGGAACCTGGGGGGCTACCGTCCATAGGGTTACAAGAAGTCAGACACGACTGAGCAACTTCACTTCAGAACACACTAGAGAAGGGCATATCAATGCTGAGAAGAGGGAATCCTGGAGTGGCTCTCTGATGCAATGCCAGGCACCCACAGGAGGATTTATTCCAGGAAAGGATCCAGAGGATGACCAATGTCATCAGGAATGGGATGGAAAGAGGGGCACGAGCATCAGTGAGAATCTCATTGTGGTCTCTGCAGGTCAGAGATGGTAGTAAAAAAATGCAGTCACAACATTAGCATCCACGGAGAGGATGGGTTCTGAAGAAGCAGAGACAGATGGCAGCACTTGATAGCCACAAGCCAGGAGGCCATAATTATCAGAGTGAGCCCCAGAGTAGAGGACAGACAAGGGATCATGACCTACTGAAAGTTTTGAAGCTGTTCAACCAACATATTTGTGCTTCTAGGGGTAAAGTAGAGAGGCAGTCAACAAGATGTTGATTGTGATCTAAAACCAAAGGAAGAAATGAGGAACAGGAAGCTAATCATTGTTTCCCAAAACATTGACTATGTGCAAAGATGTCATAATTCATAGATTGAAGAGGCGGAAGAGCCCTGGACCACCATGGTGAGCATATACCGTAACTATTCCCCTAAGTCTTAGCCTCAGGGGACCTATGCTCGCCTTCTCAGGTGACAGTATGCTGGGAAAGGAAAACATAAAGACATTTAGAGGAGGACAGGGCTTCCCTGGTGGCTCAAATGGTAAAGGATCTGCCTGCAGTGCAGGAGCCCTGGGTTTGAGTCCTGGGTTGTAAAGATTCCCTTGGAAAAGGAAAGAGCTACCCAGTCCAGTAGTCTTGCTGGGAGAATGCCATGGAGCCTGGTGGGCTACAGTCCAAGGGGTTGCAGACAAAGAGTTGAACATGACCGAGCGACCAGCACACACTTAGAGGAGGTGTGTGCCCTCACCAAGACAGACACCTCTCAGATATCGGTTTGCCTCTCCTGAGCAGAACTTCAGCTAGGACTCCTATCTCGGGGCTTATTGTAAGCCTGATTCACAGCCAAGGAATCTCACTTGATATAACTAACAACCAGATCATGAAAGCAACCCACGACAATGTCCCGCATGCCATCCAGAATCAGATGGCCTCAAAGAACACTGGGATAACTTCTAAAAATGAACCTCCAGCTCTGAGAAATCACTGAATAATGGGCTGCATCCTTTAAGACATACAGGAACAGGAACATCACTCAGTCGTGTCCGACTCTTTGTGACCCCATGGACTGTAGCCTACCAGGCTCTTCTGTCCATGGGATTTTCCAGGCAATAATACTGGCGTAGCTTGCCATTTCCTTCTCCAGTGGATCTTCCTGACCCAGGGATCGAACCCGGGTCTCCTGCATTGTAGACAGACGCTTTACTGTCTGAGCCACCAGGGAAGTCCTTTAGGACAGAGCCTATCAATTATATCCATGCCTCCAGGAAAGATCTCAATCCATTCTGAGAATAAACAGTTATCAGTACATATCCATAGCTCCTATAATTCCTATTCCTTTCTTATTGCTACAACCTTACCAAAATTATGGTGCTATTAGGTAGGACATGCATCACAAACATCTTTGGAAATGCTCAAAATGATCTCACTAGTGTTGATCAGTATCACTGCCAATTTATCTTTTCTCTTTTAGATACTAAGCTGCTGTGCTGTGCTCAGTCATGTTCGACTGTTTGTGACCCTGTGGACTGTAGCCCACCAGGCTTCTTTGTCCCTGGGAATCTCCAGGCAAGAGTACTGGCATAGGTTGCCATTTTCTCCTCCAGAGGATCTTCCCAACCCAGGAATCAAACCTGTGTCTCTTGCATCTCCTTCCCTGGAAGGCAAATTCTTTACCACTTGTACCACCTAGGAAGGTCCATAGATACTATACCGAAAAGTATATTTGTTAAATGCCATAATTATTATATTTATCTTCTATAGCAATAGAAATGCTTGTAAAAATTTTAATTTGTTTTCATAAGACTTTCTGTATAGGAAACACTATAGTATTTGAAGTCATGGACTAGCATGATTTGGGAATCATGCTCACTTATAGTATAAACATTCTTTTATCTCTTTTGCTAGCTGGCAGATCTGTGAAAGGACAATTAAATTCACAATTTGAACTGATTTAACTTCTGGGAGTGGCTTCTATATCAGTAACTCAGATCTGCTGTAACATAACCTGCTTGGCAATTTTCAGTTTTTCTTTTGAAGTCAAGTCATCCACAAAGTTAAATTAGAAACACTCAAGAGAGCCCCCAATGAGTCTCCACAGGACTTGGGAGAGTTTCCTCAGAGAGGTGAACAATCGTGGCATTCTCCTTCCACACTTAGGGTGTTGCAACAAGCGGTAGTGATGTGAAAAGGGAAAGAAGGTAAGTAGCAGAGAAGTGCTGGGTGTGTTCTGTCAGTAGAAGAGTCTCCATAGGAAATAATTTTAATGAAGACCCTAGAACTAAATCAGTTGCTTTCAAAAATTTGCCCCTGCTACTATAGCTCTTGGGTGGATTGAATGTGTGTGTGTGTGTGTGTGTGTGTGTGTGTGTGTGTGTGTGTGTGCTAAGTCATTTCAGTCCTGTCTAACTTCGTGACACTATGGACTGTAGCCTGCCAGGCTTCCCTGTCCATCACCAACTCACAGATCTTTCTCAAAGTCATGTCCATCAAGTCGGTGATGCCATCCAACCATCTCATCCTCTGTCATCCCTTGCCTTCTCCTTCTGCCTTCTCCTGCCCTCAATTTTTCCCAGTATCAGGGTCTTTTCAAATGAGTCAGTTCTTCACATCAGGTGGCCAAAGTATGGGAACTTCAGCTTCACCATCAGTCCTTCCAATGAATATTCAGGACTGATTTCTTTTAGGATGGACTGGTTGAATCTCCTTGCAGTCCAAGGGACTCTCAAGAGTCTTCTCCAACACGACAGTGCAAAAGCATCAGTTCTTTGATGCTCAGCTTTCTTCATGGTCCAGTTCTCACATCCATTCATAACTACTGGAAAAGCCACAGCTTTGACTAGACGAACCTTTGTTGGCAAAGTAATGTCTCTGCTTTTTTAACATGCTGNGCAAAAGCATCAGTTCTTTGATGCTCAGCTTTCTTCATGGTCCAGTTCTCACATCCATTCATAACTACTGGAAAAGCCACAGCTTTGACTAGACGAACCTTTGTTGGCAAAGTAATGTCTCTGCTTTTTTAACATGCTGTCTACGTTGGTCATAACTTTTCTTCCAAGGAGCAAGCATCTTAATTTCATGGCTGCAGTCACCATATGCAGTGATTTTGGAGCTCCAAAAAATAGTCTCTCACAGTTTCCATTGTTTCCCCATCTATTTGCCATGAAGTGATGGGACCAGATGCCATGATCTTAGTTTTCTGAATGTTGGGCTTTAAGCCAACTTTTTCCACTCTCCTCTTTCATTTTCATCAAAAGGCTCTTTTTTTTTTTAATTTTTACTTCATTCTACTTTACAATACTGTATTGGTTTTCCCATAC
>SJYV01051814.1:13013-27180 GCA_006410875.1 Neotragus pygmaeus
AATGAAACTAGATCACTTTCTAACACCACATACAAAAATAAACTCAAAATGGATTAAAGATCTAAATGTAAGACCAGAAACTATAAAACTTCTAGAGGAGAACATAGGCAAAGCACTCTCCAACATACATCACAGCAGGATCCTCTATGATCCACCTCTCAGAATACTGCAAATAAAAGCAAAAATAAACAAATGGGATCTAATTAAAATTAAAAGCTTCTGCACAACAAAGGAAACTATAAGTAAGGTGAAAAGACAGCCTTCTGAATGGGAGAAAACAATAGCAAATGAAGCAACTGACAACTAATATCAAAAGGCTCTTTAGATCTTCTTCACTTTCTGCTATAAGGGTGGTGTCATTTGTGTATCTGAGGTTATTGATGTTTCTCCCAGGAATCTTGATTCCAGCTTGTGCTTCATCCAGCCCAGCATTTTGCATGATGTACTCTGCACAGAAGTTAAATAAGCAGGGTGACAATATACAGCCTTGATGTATTCCTTTCCTGATTTGGAACCAGTCGGTTGTTCCATATCCAGTTCTAACTGTTATTTCTTGACTTGCATAGAGATTTCTCAGGAGGCAGGTAAGGTGGTCTGGTATTCTCATCTCTTGAAGAATTTTCCACAGTTTGTGGTGATCCACATAGCCAAAGGCTTTGGCATGGTCAATAAAGCAGAAGAAGATTTTTTTCTGGAACTTTCTTGCTTTTTCAATGATCCAACGAATGTTGGCAATTTGATCTCTTGTTCCTCTGCCTTTACTAAACCCAGCTTGAACATCTGGAAGTTCATGGTTTACATACTGATGAAGCCTGACTTGGAGAGTTTTGAGCATTACTTTGCTATCATGTGAGATGAGTACAATTGTGCAGTAGTTTGAACATTATTTGTCATTGCCTTTCTTTGGGATTAAAATGAAAAATGACCTTTTCCCATCCTGTGGCCACTGCCGAGTTTTCCAAACTTGCTGGCATTTTGAGGGCAGCACTTTGATAGCATCATCTTTTGAGATTTGAAATAGCTCAACTGGAATTCCATCACCTGCACTACCTTTGTTCTTAGTGATGCTTCCTAAGGCCCACTTGACTTTGCACTTCCGGATGTCTGGCTCTAGGTGAGTGATCACACCATCATGGTTATCTGGTTCATGAAGATTTTCTTTGTACAGTTCTTCTGTGTATTCTTGCCACCTTTTCTTAATATCTTCTGCTTCTGTTGGATCCATACATTTTCTGTCCTTTTTTCTGCCCATGTTCGCATGAAATGTTCCCTTGGTATATCTAATTTTCTTGAAGAAATGTCTAGTGTTTCCCATTCTGTTATTTTCCTATTTTCTTTGTATTGATCATCGAGGAAGGCTTGCTTATCTCTCCTTGCTATTCTTTGGAACTCTGTATTCAAATGGGTATATCTTTCCTTTTTTCCTTTGCCTTTAGCTTCTCTTCTTTTCTCAGCTATTTGTAAGACCTCCTCAGACAAACTTTTTGCCTTTTTGCTTTTCTTTTTTGGAGTATGGTCTTGATCACTGCCTCCTGTACAATGTCACTGCCTCCGTCCATTATTCTTCAGGCACTGTGTCTATCAGATCTAATCCCTTGAATCTATTTCTCACTTCCACTGTGCAATGGTAAGAGACTTGATTTAGGTTATACCTGAATGGTATAGTGGATTTCCCTATTTTCTTCATTTGAATCTGAATTTGGCAATAAGGAGCTCCTGATCTAGCCACAGTCAGCTCCTGGTCTTGTTTTTGCTGACTGCATAGTGCTTCTCCATCTTTGGCTGCAAAGAATATAATCAATCTGATTTCAGTGTTGACCATCTGGTGATGTGCATGTGTAGAGTCTTTTCTTGTGATTTTGGAAGAGGGTGTTGCTATAACCAATACTTTCTCAGTTAGTCTTTGCCCTGCTTCATTTTATACTCCAAGGCCAAATTTGCCTGTTACTCCAGTCATCTCTTGACTTCCTACTTTTGCATTCCAGTCCCCTATGATGAAAAGGACATCTTTTGTGGTTGATAGTTCTAGAAGGTCTTGTAGGTCTCCATAGATCCATTCAACTTCAGACATATATTGTGTATAAATGTACAAATAAGTGAAACATTTAAATCATTTGACTATACATTTAAGAAGTAATTAATCAGTCAGTATGTTTAAAAAAAATACATGTTTTATTCAATTTGCCATGTTGATAAATGATAGAAATTGTCTTAATAAAGAGATATTCATATTCATTATCATGTAGGTATATTTATGTTTCTCTAGAGAGCCACTTATACCATCTTTAATTGAAATAACCAACTTCTTTTTCTCCAAAACCAGAGAAAACTGGAGGATGGATAATGTGGAGCTTTTGTCTTTTGAATCCTTGAAAGTGAGCCACCAATATTTGCATCAAAAAAATCTCCTCGAGTGATTGTTTACACATTAAAATTTGAGATGTAACCCCTGTATGGGATGAAAGGATGGGGGAATGAAAGAGTAGTGAGTCAGGAAAAAGAAAAGGGATTTGAACAGAAAATAAAGACTATGGCCAGAAAGACTGATTCTTATGGACTTATTTCAAGTGCTTTATTAGTCTGAGTGAGATATTATTGAGAAAGGCAGATTCTACAATATCCTTCAAAACCCATCTTGAAGTTATCAGCTCTAATTGGCCCCTCTCATGTATGTTCAACTGTCAAGACTTTAGTAGAGACAGAATTCTATTTTTTAAAAATGTAAATCCTGTGAGACTTTTTATTTAGGAATAAGCCAAAAAACATCAAAAGAAGCAGGAAGTGTCATTGAAATTCTTACTATTGGTTTGAATGATTGCAAGAAAAAAGAGAAAACCGAGCATGAACATGAAATGCAAGACAAAGGCAGCAGATATTCTATTCATGGGAATCTAAATATTGGTTTTCATGCCCTTTACATCTTTCCGAAAGACTCAAAATCCAAGATGGTGAGTCTACACCAGTCAAAAACAGACTCCAGGAGAAACACATGCAAATACGGAGTTAACTCAGGCTTCTTGGGTAATGTAGTGTCACATTGGCATGTGAAGTGGTTCCACCAACATACATTGTACCATAGTGGTGATCACTTTAAAAGTTGCTATTCAGTGGCTCAGTCATGTCCCATTGTTTGCGACCCCATGGACTGCAGCATGCCAAGCTTCCCTGTCCTTCACCATCTCCCAGAGCTTGCTCCAACTCATGTCCATTGAGTCTATGATGCCATCCAACTGTCTCATCCTTTGTTGCCCACTTCTCCTGCCCTCAGTCTTTTCCATCATCAGGATATTTCGCAAATGAGTCAGTTCTTTGCATCAGGTGGCCAAAATATTGGAGCTTCAGCATCAGCCCTACCAATGAATATTCAGGTTTAATTTCCTTTAGGGTTGAAAAAGACGGTGACTGAAAAAGCAGATTTATGTTCACATCAACTCTGGTCCATGAGGCTGAAGAGGGCCTGGGGGAAAGGCTGCATTATGACATTTTTAAGTCTCAGAAACCTTTGCCTTTGTGGTCCCTTTTCTCCATAAAATAATATAAAAAATTTATTTTATGACTATGTTGATATATAGGCAAATTTAACCAAGTTTGAATCCATTATTATGTATGTATTAATAGATTTAGATTTTTCATCTGACTCAAAACAAAGTAAACATTCCCTGAAAGTGTCATGGGCCCTCAGCACTGTGTCTGTTCTACCTATTGGGTAAATCAGAGGAAATAGCAGTGATCAGAGAAACAAGTACAGTAATAGAAGACCCAGAATCCTAGATAAAAACATCTTATTGCTCAGGGAGAACAGAAGAAAGATTATTTTTAAGAAAAGAAAGGAATAAAGAGAGATGAGGGCTTCCCCAGTGGTCTAGTGGTTAAGAACCCACCTGCCGATGCAAGGGACATGGGTTCGATCCCTGGTCTGGGAAGATACCACATATCATAGAGCAATGAAGCCCATGTACCACAACTACTGAGCTTGCTAACAATAATCTAAAAATTACTCCCAAATTAGGGTGACCTAAAAATTCAAATTCAGCCTTAACCTATTCTTTTTAAATTGAAGAAACTTCAGAAAATCACTACACCATTCAGGTAAAACCTAAATCAAATCTCTTATGATTATATAGTGAAAGTGACAAATCAAGGGATTAGATCTGATAGACAGAGTGCCTGAAGAACTGTGGACAGAGGTTCATAACATTGTACAGAAGGCAGTGATCAAAACCATCCCCAAGAAAAAGAAATGCAAAAAGGCAAAATGGTTGTCTCTGGAGGCCTTACAAATAGCTCAGAAAAGAAGAGAAATGAAAGGCAAAGGAGAAAAGGAAAGATATACCCATCTGAATTCAGAGTTTCAAAGAATAGCTGGGAGAGATAAGAAAGTCTTCCTAAGTGAACAGTGCAAAGAACTAGAGGAAAACAATAGAATGGGAAAGACTAGAGATCTTTTCAAGAAAATTAGAGACACCAAGGGAACATTTCATGTAATGATGGACACAATAAAAGACAGAAACGGTATGGACCTAATAGAAGCAGAAGATATTAAGAAGAGGTGACAAGAATACACAGAAGTATACAGAAAAGATCTTCATGACTTAGATAACTGTGATGGTGTGATCACTCACCTAGAGCCAGACCTCATGGAGTGTGAAACCAAGTGGGCCTTATGAAGCATCACTACAAACAAAGCTAGTGGAGGTGATGGAATCCCAGCTGAGCTATTTCCCCCTGATGCTGGGAAACTTTGAAGACAGGAGGAGGAGGGAACAACAGAGGATGAGATGGTTGGATGATATCACTGACTCAATGGACATGAGTTTGTGCAAACTCCAGGAGACAGTGAAGGACAGGGAAGCCTGGTGTGCTGCAGTCCATGGGATCACAAAGAGTTGGACATGACTGAGCAACTGAACAAGAACAAATTCTTTCGTTATATAATCAACTAGTCGAGAAGTAGCTCTATCATCATATTCTTTTCATTTTAATAGAAACTGGATATAGAACCGAGACCCTTCCGAGACTTGCTTTCTAAAAACATCCATAGGAAAAAGCATCTGGGAAGACCCTGAGGTTGAACCTGCAGTTTCTCTTGAGAACTGCCTGTCCTTGCTTTCTGCATAGGCTCAGGGAACTCAGGGATGAGGCCACTTTATGTTTAACAGTTGCAGCCTTCTTTGCAGTTGCGGTTTGAGTGATTATTGCACTTTTGTCTCAGATCTCCTACACCAATACGTTACCTCAAATATCTAAACCTTATTTTTCCCAGTGAAGAACATTTCCAGATGGTCTTTGCTGCTGCTGCTGCTGCTGCTGCGTCACTTCAGTTGTGTCCAACTCTGTGTGACCCCACAGACGGCAGCCCACCAGGCTCCTATGTCCTTGGGATTCTCCAGGCAAGAATACTGGAGGGGGTTGCCAGTTCCTTTTCCAATGCATGCAAGCATGCTAAGTCACATCAGTCGTGTCCGACTCTGTGCGACCCTATGGACAGCAGCCCACCAGGCTCCTCTGTCCATGGGATTCTCTAGGCACGAATACTGGAGTGGGTTGCCATTTCCTTCTCCACAAGATGGTCTCTAAAAAATATTAATGATAGAAATTGCAACAAATAATAATGCCTTTGAGGGGGAGAGCTGACTTTTTTTTTTTAATAGAAACCACACTATGCTGTCCAAAATTGTCTTAAAAACAGNCGAATACTGGAATGGGTTGCCATTTCCTTCTCCACAAGATGGTCTCTAAAAAATATTAATGATAGAAATTGCAACAAATAATAATGCCTTTGAGGGGGAGAGCTGACTTTTTTTTTTTAATAGAAACCACACTATGCTGTCCAAAATTGTCTTAAAAACAGGAATTATATATATATATATATATATAATATAATTATATATGCTAGACACACAATTTTAGTTTTCTGTGGTTGCCATTAAATAATACTGCCAGTATTTGCTACCTTAAAATCATACTAATTGAATATCTTATGCTTCTGAAGCTTCAACATCCAAAACCAGTCTTGTAGGGGCCAGGAGGTCTGGTTCCCCGTGGAAGCGCTAGTGGAGAACCCCTTTCACAATCCTTCTCAGTGTCCAGTCACAGCCTGCATTCCTTGGCTCCAACATCCTTCCACACATCATTCAATCTCCTGCTTCCACCATCATATCTACTACTGACTCTTATCCTACTACCTCCCTTTCATGAGGCTGTTATGGTTAATTTCATGTGTCATATTGATGTGGCCACAGGTTGCCATGATATTTGGTTAAACATGATTTCTGAGTGTGTCTACAGAAGTGATTTTGAATGAGATAACTTTTGAATCAGTGGACTGAGTAAAACAGATTGCCCTCCCCCAAATGGGTGGGCCTTATCCAATCAGTTGAAGGCCTGATTAGATAAAAGTCTAAGAAAGCATTTTCTCTCTGTGTATCTGTTCAAGCTAGACCGTCTCCCAACTTTGGATTTAGATTTGGACTGGAAATTACCGCCTTCCAGGTTCTCAGGTTTTGGATTATTACTTGAACTACTCTCCTGGGCTGATACTGCTCAGCCTTTATAATCACATGAGTCAATTCTTATATATTTGAATACAAGGCTTGTTATGATTACATTGGTCCTGCCCAGATAATCCAGCTTAATTTCCTTATCTTAAAGTCTTTAATTATATCTGCAAAATCCCTTTTGCCATATAAGGTAACATTTACAAAGATTAAGACCTAGATGTCTTTGTGAAACATTATTCATCCTACACACACATACATAAATAAATATGAAAACTAGCAAACAAGTTTAACTTTGCTTTGCCTCTGACTTTTGTGTTTTAATATAAGTAATACAACTATAACAGAAAGCATATAGCTTTCAAATTTTCCCAATTAAAAAATAAATGTTGTGGAGTTTTAGCAGCTTGCTTTTGCTTTTTCTAATTACAATGAAACATTTATCTAAAATCTCTGTAACAAGGGTCTCAAAAGACTTCATGAATATTATCTTAATTTTATTCCTGCAACATCCAATGAGACAGCGTAACTGTCAGGTATTTTATGATAACAAATACATTGCAACATACAAGCTTTTCAAATAAAGGAAGAAACTTTATTCTTGTTAAAGAATAAAGAATAGACTTGTTAAAACCTTCTAAGTATTTCAGATTTACTGATAACCTTTGATGCAAAAGGAAATAGGTATCTGATATTCAACTCATGGTTTAATTGCAAAANGCAACATACAAGCTTTTCAAATAAAGGAAGAAACTTTATTCTTGTTAAAGAATAAAGAATAGACTTGTTAAAACCTTCTAAGTATTTCAGATTTACTGATAACCTTTGATGCAAAAGGAAATAGGTATCTGATATTCAACTCATGGTTTAATTGAAAAAACCTGGATTAGCTAAGCAATTGTTATTGGTTCCTAACTAAAAAACAGTTGCATAATATAAGACATATACACTATTTTCATATTTAGCATCTCATTAAGACTAATGTTTCTCTATTTTTTAAAGTTCCATTCAAATCAAAATAGATCACATCATTCATGTTACATTCAGTTATAGAATTTAAACTCAGTGTCAGTTATTATCCATGTCAAAGCAAACTAACATCTATAAGTTCACATAAAAATACACTTCTCCCCACTAAAACTTTTGGCCATTTCTCAACTTCTCAATTATTTGCCCTGTTTCAATATACTGCAAATTCCCAGGATCAAGTGATTTTCTCTCATTTCTCTTGGTATTCTAGAACATTCCTGCCAGTGTTTACAATGTTAGATAAATTCTACTGATGAAGTAGATACTTTCAGAATTCAAGAAGGTCAAATTTATTTCTTTATTTGCTTCTCTTAGTGAATACCCCAAAGGGCTTCCCTTGTGGCTCAGAAGGTAAAGAATCTGCCTGCAATGTGGAAGACCCAGGTTCAACCCCTGGGTCGGGAAAGCCCCTTGGAGAAGGAAATGGTGATCCACTCCAGTATTCTTGCCTGGAGAATCCCATGAACAGAGGAACCTGGTGTGCTAGAGTCCATGGGTTCACAAAGAGTCAGACATGACTGAGCGACTACACTTCCACTTTTTTTCAGTGAGCTCCCCAAATCTGCCACTATCCCTTTAACATTTTCATGGATCTTTTTTCACNCACAAAGAGTTGGACATGACTGAGTGACTGAACTGAACTGACTGATGTGCAAGGTGCTGGGGATACCATAGTCAAACATAAAAGACAAGTGTCCAACCCTATGCTACTTGCCTTATGTGTGACCTACCAGGCTATCAATGATTCTACCCACTTCTGAGCTCAGTCTTCTGGCCACACATTACTGGAGCCAGGACAGAGAATGTGAGTAGGCCAGGCAGACAGAGAGCATTCAGGGGAGCATACAGAAGCAGGACAAGCATTTTGAAGTCTGTGTTGAAATGGAAAGCAAAGCCGCCCTTGCAATTCAGTGAATAGACTTTAATAAAATAAACTTTAAAATAAACTTTCAGTTCAATTCAGTTCAGTCGCTCAGTCATGTCTGACTCTCTGCGACCCCATGAATTGCAGAATGCCAGGCCTCCCAGTCCGTCACCAACTCCCGGAGTCCACCCAAACTCATGTCCATCAAGTCAGTGATGCCATCAAGCCATCTCATCCTCTGTCGTCCCCTTCTCCTCCTGCCCCCAATCCCTCCCAGCATCAGAGTCTTTTTCAATGAGTCAACTCTTTGCATGAGGTGGCCAAAGTACTGGAGTTTCAGGTTTAGCATCAGTCCTTCCAAAGAACACCCAAGGCTGATCTCCTTCAGAATGGACTGGTTGGATCTCCTTGCAGTCCAAGGGACTCTCAAGAGTCTTCTCCAACACCACAGTTCAAAAGCATCAATTCTTTGGTGCTCAGCCTTCTTCANAACAAAGGTCCATCTAGTCAAAGTTATGGTTTTTCCAGTAGTCATGTATGGATGTGAGAGCTGGACTATAAAGAAAGCCAAGTGCTGAAGAATTAATGCTTTGAACTGTGGTATTGGAGAAGACTCCTGAAAGTCCCTTGGACTGCAGGAGAGCCAACCCGTCATGACTAAAGGAAATTAGTTGTGAATATTCATTGGAAGGACTGATGTCGAAGGTGAAGCTCCAATACTTCGGCCACCTGATGCATAGAACTGACTCATTTGAAAAGACCCCAATGATGATGGAAAGATTGAAGGTGGGAGCAGAAGGGGATGAGAGAGGATGAGATGGTTGGATGGCATCACTGACCCAATGGACATGAGTTTGAATAAACTCCAGGAGTTGGCGATGGACAGGGAGGCCTGGCGTGCTGCCATCCATGGGGTCGCAAAGAGTTAGACATGACTGAGCCACTGAACTGAACTGAACTGAACTGAAGTTTATCATGGCTTTCCTTACAAAGAACAAGCATCTTTTAATTTCATGGCTGCAGTCACCATCTGCAGTGGTTTTGCAGCCCAGGAAAATAGTCTTTGACTGTTTCCATTGTTTCCCCATCTATTTGCTAGGAAGTGATGGGACTAGATGCCATGATCTTCACTTTTTGAATGGTGAGTTTTAAACCAGCTTTTTCACTCTCTTCTTTCCCTTTCATCAAGAGGCTCTTTAGTTCCTCTTTGCTTTCTGCCATAAATGTAGTGTCATCTGTGTATCTGAGGTATTGATATTTCTCCCAGCAATTTTGACTCCAGCCATTCTAACTGTTACTTTTTGACCCTCATAGAGATTTCTCAGGAGGCAAGTAAGGTGGTATGATATTCCCAGCTTTTGTAGAATTTTCCACAGTGTGTTGTGATCCATACAGTCAAAGGCTTTGGCATAGTCAAGAAAGCAGAGGTAGATGTTTTTCTGGAACTCTCTTGCTTTTTTGATGATCCAGAGGATGCTGGCAATTTGCTTTCTGGTTCCTCTGCTTTTTCTAAATCCAGCTTGAATATCTGGAAGTCCTCAGTTCATGTACTGTTTTGGCCTAGCTTGGAGAATTTTAAGTATCACTTTGCTAGCATGTGAAATGAGTGCAGTTGTGTAGTAGTTTCACATTCTTTGGCATTGCCTTTTTTGGGGATTAGGATGAACACTGACCTTTTCCTATCCGGTGGCCACTGCTGAGTTTTCCAAATTTGCTGGCGTACTGAATGCAGCACCTCAACAGCATCATCTTTTAAGATTTGAAATATCACAACTGGAATTCCATCACCTCCACTAGCTTTGATCATAGTGATGCTTCCTAAGGTTCAGTTGACTCTCCATTCCAGGATGTCTGGCTCTCAGTGAGTAATCACATCACCGTGATTATCTGGGTCCTTAAGATATTTTGTGTATGATTCTTCTGTGTATTCTTGCCATCTCTTATTATCTTCTGTTTCTCTATGTTCCATGCTGTTTCTGTTCATTGTTGTGCCCATCTTTGTATGAAATGTTCCCTCAATATCTCTAATTTTCTTGAAGAGATCTCTATTCTTTCCCATTTTACTGTTTTCCTCTATTTCTTTGCATTGATCACTGAGGAAGCCTTTCTTATCTCTCCTTGCTGTTCTTTGGAACTTGCATTCAGATGCATATATCTTTCTTTTTCTCTTTTGCCTTTAACGTCTCTTCTTTTCTCAGCTATTTGTAAGGCCTCCTCAGACAATCATCTTGCCTTTCTTTTTCTTGGGGTTGGTCTTGATCACAGCCTCCTGTACAATTTCATGAACCTCCTTTCACAGTTCCTCAGGCATGCTGTCTATCAGATCTAATCCCTTGAATCTTTTTGTCATTTCCACGTATAATTGCAAGGGGTTTCATTTAGGTCATATCTGAATGATGAATGGGTTTTCATGCTTTCTTCAACTTAAGTCTGAATTTCGCAATAAGGAGCTCCTGATCTGAGCCACAGTGAGCTCCCCATCTTGTTTTTGCTGACTGTATAGAATGTCTCTATCTTTGGCTGCAAAAAATATAATCAATCTAATTTCATTATTGACCATCTGGTGATGTCCATGTGTAGAGTGTCTCTTGTGTTGTTGGAAGAGAGTGTTTGCTATGACCAGTATGTTCTCTTCACAAGACTCTGTTAGCCTTTCCCCTGCTTCATTTTGTACACCAAGTCCAAATTTGCCTGTTGCTCCAGACATCTCTTGACTTTCAACATTTTCATTCCCATCCCCTATAATGAACAATGCCTAATCAAGTAGTTAACATTTTCCATTTTGCGGTGGTTTTAGTTCCAACCAGTCCATTCTGAAGGAGATCAACTCTGGGATTTCCTTGAAAGAAATGATGCTAAAGCTGAAACTCCAGTACTTTGGCCACCTCATGAGAAGAGTTGACTCATTGGAAAAGACTCTGATGCTGGGAGGGACTGGGGGCAGGAGGAGAAGGGGACGACCGAGGATGAGATGGCTGGATGGCATTACTGACTCGATGGATGTGAGTCTGAGTGAGCTCCGGGAGTTGGTGATGGACAGGGAGGCCTGGCGTGCTGCAGTTCATGGGGTCACAAAGAGTTGGACATGACTGAGTGACTGAACTGAACTGAACTAGTTCTGAGGAAGAATATTACTGTGTGTATCCCTTGAGTTGGAACCAGGACCCTGCCCCAGGCTGCACCATGGTTTCTTGGCTGCTCCTCCTGTGTCTCTCTATCTCCTCCCTTCCCTGATTAGCAAGTGTTTGAACCTGCCCTTTGGAACTCAGGGAAAGTCATGGAAGTTGAAGTCTGTTCCCTACAAACAAGAAATGGGTGACAGAGAAAGACTTCCATGGCTAGGAGCCCCATGGTGTCCTGCTTAGTTTCATAAATGGATAATGAAAATATGCTTTCCTAGTAATTATTGAAATGAGTCTCTTTTTTCAATCCAGAAAATGTTTTTCTATTCAAAGAGAATAAGTTCCCACTTTTGTCTTTTTGTTTTTTGCTTTCTACAGGTGGCAAATGCAACAGTTCAGAGAAGCACTGAGGCGAAAACACAGCCCATAGCTTAGGCAATCCAGTGACAAATGAAATCCTGTGAGAGAAATGCCGGAAAATATGGGCAAAATCATGAACTGTTCTTGAGTGTGTTCAATTCAAATCCAAACTCATTATTAATTTGGTTGAAAAATAAATTTTAACATGGATTCACATGTCCCTGAAAAATTAATCTAAGAAAGAAATGGAAAATTTTATCTGAGCCAAATTAGGGATTACAGCCCAGTAACAGCCTCTCAGAAAGCTTCAAGAACTGTTCCTCCTCTTAGAAATCAAGGCACATTTATATGTTTTTGAGACAGATGGCTGTACATTAAACGACAAATTGGGCTGACCTCTATCTCAGCAAGTAATTGAAATTATTTCTCCTTTTCCATTTAAAAGTGTTTATGACCACGTTGAATCTAGAGCAAGTTTTTTTGCAGACACTGAGTCCACCATCTCTCCATGTTGCAATTCTGACTCCATGTTGAAACTGTTTCTTTAATTTGCTTTTCATTGCTTTTGTTATTATAATCATACATAATGGCTTACCTCAGAGAATCCTTCCCCTCTGACTGACTGTTAAGGTGCTGTTGTTCAGAACCCCATCCACCTGTAGATGGCAGGAAGGGGGAAATTTGCACGTCCTCTGCCTGAGGCTTCCCTGATAGCTTAGATGGTAAAGAATGTCTACAACACGGGAGACCTGGGTTTTATCCCTGGGTGGGAAGGATCCCTTGGAGAAATAAATGGCATTCCACTATAGTATTCTTGCCTGGAGAATTCCATGGACAGGGGAGCTTGGCAGGCTACAGACAATGGGATTGCAGAGTCAGACATGACTGAGCGACTAACATACTAACCTGCTTGCCATTCTAGAAGATATTTGCAAGATTGATGGCCTTTTTACCTTGTTTCCTCCCCTCCCCTCATCTCTGATCTATGTTAGAACCTGGCATCCAGACCCCGATAAGATGGTTATCTTGAGACATTAGTCTGCCATCTTCTCTGTCAGCTGGCTTTTCAAATACAGTCGTATTCCTTGCTTCAACACATTGTCTGTCGGTTTTACTGGCCTGTAGAACAGTGAGCAGAGGGAGCTTGGACTCATTAGCATCCTCATTGCTGACATATTGGTTAAAAGTAACTTTCTACCAATATTAACCTCTCTCGGGTTTAATTTGGGAGCTGTGAGCAGCCAGACCTGGATTTGGGAACATGATGCTGGATTATGTGGTGAAAGTGGGAACCACAGTGGGCCGTTTCAGAAGGAGTTGGAGCCAGGGAAGAGCTGAAGGAGATGATGACCAAACAAGAGGTTGATAGGTCTCTCCCACTTTCGCTCACTCCACAGTTTGGTTTTTTAATATCATTGCTTCCCATAGTCCAATAGGAAGCCAGTTAACACTGAAGCCTGGAAAATTCATACTGTGGGAGTCAGCCACCTTCTGTGGAGTTCAGAACGATGGAAACACAGTCCAGGAACCAGTATGCATGCTTTGAAGAAAGAATCTGGAACAACTGTCCTAGATTAAGTGTAGAGATAAGCAGAGATGTTTATCAAGAAAAACACTTAGGTTTCTGGCTTAAACAATTAAGTGGACTGTGATGATATTGACTTAAGACTTGACAAACAGAAAGAGAAGCAGATTATAAAAGGCTAAGTGTCTGGTTTTTGATACATGAAGGGGGAGAGTGAAAAACCCGGCTTAAAATTCAACATTCAAAACACAAAGATCATGGCATCTGGTCCCATCACTTCATGGCAAATTTATGGGAAAACAATAGAAACAGTGACAGACTTTATTTTCTTGGGCTCCAAAATCACCACAGATGGTGACTGCAGTCATGAAATTAAAAGACACTTGCTCCTTGAAAGAAAAGCTATGACCAACCTAGACAGCATATTAAAAAGCAGAGACATTACTTTGCCAACAAAGGTCCGTCTAGTCGAAGCTATGGTTTTTCCTGTAGTCATGTTTGGATGTGAGAGTTGAACCATAAAGAAAGCTGAGCACTGAAGAATTGATGCTTTTAAACTGTGGTGCTGGAGAAGACTCTTGCTGCTGCTGCTGCTGCTGCTGCTAAGTTGCTTCAGTTGTGTCCGACTCTGTGCGACCCCATAGACGGCAGCCCACTGGGCTCCCCGTCCCTGGGATTCTCCAGGCAAGAACACTGGAGTGGGTTGCCATTTCCTTCTCCAATGCATGAAAGTGAAAAGTGAAAGTGAAGTCGCTCAGTCGTGTCCGAC
>SJYV01051814.1:29117-57883 GCA_006410875.1 Neotragus pygmaeus
GGCAAGAACACTGGAGTGGGTTGCCATTTCCTTCTCCAATGCATGAAAGTGAAAAGTGAAAGTGAAGTCGCTCAGTCGTGTCCGACTCTTCATGACCCCATGGACCACAGCCCACCAGACTCCTCCGTCCATGGGAGTTTCCAGGCAAGAGTACTGGAGTAGGATGCCATTGCCTTCTCCGGGAGAAGACTCTTGAGAGGGCCATATTTCTGTGGTAATTTGTTACAGCTGCAAGGAAAGCTAATAGAGTATGTATAAAGACTATGACATCATGCTGACCACATAGCATTATTTTCATTACTGTTATCATCAAATATTTTTCTTATATCTTCCTTTTCTTTGCTTTGCCTATTTTGTTAACTTCACATTGTAGAATTCTTGGCATGTGTGTATATAACTTTATATTTTATTGTTACCATTTTCAGTTATGGAATCTGGGGGCATGGGAAACAGAGAACTCTACTCCATTTTGGAAATTACTAAAAGCTGAAAGCAGCAGGACTGCTTTGACAACTGTCTTTGTGGTGGAAGAGAGAGTTTTCACTGACCAACTAAAAAGAAGTGCTTAATTGTTGTATCCATTCCTAAAGAAAGTTGGGCTGCTAATTTGTGTTTTGAAGTTCATGAAATGTACCTCTCAGGGATTGAGCTGATGACGTGCTTACAATTTCCTCCTTCTTTTTCCGTTTTTTAAATTTCACACAATAATTTTAAATTTAATTATTTTAAAGTATTTTCGGCTGTGCTGGGTCCTCGTTGCTGTGTCAGGGCTTTCTCTAGTTACGATGAGTGGGGGCTACTTTTGCTGTGTGACACAGGATTCTCATTGCAGGCGCTTTTCTTACTGTGGAGCACAGGCTCTAGGATGCTGCAGACTCCTTAGCTGCAGCACAGGGCTCGGTGGCCCAGGGGCTTGTGGAATCTTCTTGGATCAAGGATCAAACCTTGCCCCCTGCATTGGCAAGTGCGTTCTTAACCACTGGACCACCAGGGGAGTTCCTTCCTTTCCTTTTGACCTCTTAAAATACCTGAATACTATAATAAAATTTTTTGTTTTGAAGTAGAAGAAATATAGGCTAACATTTTTCAGTACTTATTTCACTGACTTTATTTCATGATCTTCCTTCTGAAGAAGGCTAACAAACTTGCATTGTAAAAAATTATAATTTTGCATAGTTAATTGCTCCAGACAATTCAGAACATGAGTCTATTGTTTTCCATTCAAAGTAAATCCTTGAGAAGAAATTGGAACTCTTCCTTTAAAAGAGAATTTTAGTTTGAGAATGGCCAGGCCATTTCTCAGATTTTTTGTTTGTTTTGTAACTCACGTTATTCATTTCCCCATTGATTTAAGCTTCAGAGGCTCTTATTGTCATAAAATACTGTTTCTCCTCCCAAAAACTCTGCAAATACAAAAGTGTGGGGTTTGGAAAATTCCTAAGAATCTTCTCTGTTGATCATCAAGTTTGTAAAGCAACTCCCGGAATCATCAAGCCAAATTTAACTTAGCTGGGTAGAGAGGTGAAAACTTGGTGCAGCTAAATTTTGCATAGGATAAACTTTTAGATAATTTCCCCAAAAGAGATTGAAGTCTTTCTGAATGATGTGTTCTCAGTTGCATTTATCTATTAGGCTGCTCTTTGCTCTGTACCTGTACATATATAAAGCTTATGTTGGAGAAGAGAAAGCCTGCTTTCTGTGAATATGAACAAGGTATGCAATAAAATAGTCATAACACCAAATTTCTGTACATGCATTTTCTAGAATGCCAAATATAATGAACACTCCAATTAGAACTGAGTTTGGTTCTTTTTTATCCATTCATATTTCACATTACCTGTATGTGTGCCTGCTGTATTAGCTACCCTTTTCTCATGTAAACTTCAATTGTCTTAGAAGAATCTTTAAATTCCCTTTGCAAATTCTTACAGCCTTTTAGTGTTGAATAAGTCCTCGCTGACATTTACAAGTCATACCATTTACAAGCATGCACTGTGGTCTTCGTGTTTATTTCCCATTCATTGCAATAAAATATGACGTTTAAGGCTCTATTGATTATTGCTGCAGTAGCAAGTGACACTTTTAATGAGTGATTTTCTTTCCTAGGCTTCATTCTGGATGCACGTTGCACACTAAACAACATTCTAGATTAAAAAATATTTATTTGCATCTGATAATAAATTCAAGGCAAGCTACTTCTTCAGTTTATAAAAAAGTATAACATTAGTGCAAACAATATTACTAATATTGAGATGTAAAGTAGACTGTGTTTCCAATGACACCAATTTATAGTAGGAAAGACATTTCCTCCCAAGTGTTGAAATCATTAAAAGTTTATCATTTACTTGGTGAATCTATAAGTCAAAGTTAACATACTTTCTTTATTTATATGCAGGTTATATGAACTGTAGGGGTGGATATTTTGTGTTTGGTTTTAAATAACTCCTTGCAGCAGGGACTGAAGGAAAAAAGAAGAAATATTTTAATGCTAATTTAAGAAGTTTGGAACTTGGATTTGTGTCCTTTAATCAAAACTTTTTTAGTCATTGGATTAAAATGATAATAAAAAGTTCCTTATAAAATAAGGCTTTTTACTTAATTGTATGCATGTTTAATTAAATTTGAAACTCCCAAGAAACAGCTAAAGTTGTATCTGCATGTACAACTAATGTAACTATGGTCATCCAGTTACTTTAAAAAAATTGAATCAAGTAATCTTTTGAAATGTTCACTCATTTTTATTGCATTTTATTTTTTGACTGTATCATCATAAAAATTCATGACTGATTCTAAAATGTAAAGCAACTTAGATATGGCCTTCTTGATATCAGGAAGCTCCCAAATCTTTACTATCCTGCACCTGAGTCCTTAAATATGACCATTCATATTTTTTTCAAATAAGCATTCCCAGAAGAAAATGCACACACTACTTCCCCATTAGACTTTATCAGTTTTTATTTTTTCAGCTAATGATTCATTGTTTTCTTTCTAGTTTGACAACTTGCTGAGAGAAGCTCTGGAGAGCAGCTAGAAACATTCAGCACAAGAGCTCTATCTGTGGATGCCTAGTGTTAGAGAGAAGCCAACGTGAGCTTTCTCATAGCAAGTGGGTATGGATATTCATATTCATATTCATAAGGCAGTGGTGTATGGATAGTATTTGGAACAGTAAGATAAAGATGAGAAAGAAGATCAAAGTGAGTAGAGGGCAAGGGCCAGCATGAACACATCCCATCAGCCGATATCACACACTTCAAATTTGGTCCCAGTGCTGATGCCATTGCCGGGGTCCAGCCCTGGTGGATACAGGGAATTCGAAGGTGTGGATGGAGTCGGCGTCCTTGGAAAAAACTTAATTAATTACAGATAGAGAGGGATTAGTAAATTAGCAGAGAAAAAGAGGCCGAATAACTTGGTTTACATGGAGTACCATTCACTACCTACGTAACCCTCAGGTGTCTTCCCGTTCTCCCGAAGGAGAGGAGGCACTGAGGCCACTCCTGGTCGGATCTTAGAAGCCCAGGCAAAATTAGCAGGCTTGGTGGGTCCCCATGCACCAGACGGGAATTCGGCCAGAAAATAGAAGGAGAGAAAAAGGGGCTGAATAACTTGGCTTACGTGGGATACCAATAAAATTCCAGACAAGGAATTTGCACAATCTACGTTGGGCCACCGGTGCCACTTGAATATCGGAAGGTGCCCCTCCTTGGGCTCCTTCTCACGTGGCTTGAAAACCGGGGCAAGTAAGTAGACTTGGAGGGCACTCACGCTCCAGATGGGAATTCAGCCAGAAAAACGGGGAGCAGAAAAGAACGACATGAGGGAATCAGTCTTTCTGGAAACTGATCCGATTTCTTTATTTTGGGGTTTGCTTATATACCTTTGTTACACATAGGGATGAATACAGTCACGTGGGGGTCAGCAGTTCTGACCTTAATCAAAATCAGGTGCTTCACATAAATGTATTTAAAAAAAGGTCTTAGGGGTTTTTACAGCATCTTCTGGCCATGAGGCTTGCTGACGTTTATGACCCTTTCTTTCTGATAACCAAAAAACTTATTTTTCCAAGGGTGTTTTTTCTTAACCCAGGCACCACCCTCCAAATTAAGCTGCATTCCTATAGGGTGAGGGTGTAGTGAGTTACAATCAAGAAAGGAATTTATTTAACCCAAGGTTAACATGATTAATCTTAAAGGTTAATTCTTATTTCTCCTATATGCTTAAAAGTTAATACTTATTTCTCCTATATGCTTGTTATATTCATTATAAGGGCAGGGAATATGGAGATCTAGCAGCAAACATCAGCCCAACAAATGAAAATCTTTTCACCAATGTTCCCCTTAAGATCTACTAGTCTTAAGATAGTGATAAAGTTACATTTTCATATAGCAAGGACACAGCAATTTATAACGAAGTACAGTGATCTATAAAAAGAGAAAATTCATTAACTCAAAAAGTCTACTATTGCTCACCTTAAAAACTACTATATTTCCTTTTCTATATTCCAAATACATTGATTAATATATTCCCAGGTGCCTAAGGATATGGAGGCCTGGCAGCAATCACTGACTCAACAAGAATAAAAGCCCTATGCTAATTAAGACCCTCAAAATACTCCAAAACTCTCTGTGCTGTTTATGGTTGAGAAGTAGTAAACAATCATGTGTCAGCAGAGAGGTTTGACCTGAGACACCCTTGTCCCACCTAGGGCAGGGAATTAGCAGCAATTATTGACACAACAAATGAAAAAACCCTTCACCAATATAATTCCTAACCAACCCACTATACTAATAATTTCTAACTTCCCACAAGAATTTGCCTTTAGTAAGTCTAAAACATCTCGTGCCTCTCATGATCAGGAGGCTGTAAACCATCACATGCGGCCAGATGAACCTATATAGGTGGGCTAGATAACCTTCAGTCGAAACACTCTTGTCATGCCCAGGAATTTTTATAGCCTTGGAGCTGCAAGTTTACTCCTTCTCCGAGAGAAATGGCTATGGGGGAGAGCCCCCGTAAAGTCAGAGGTGTAGGTGAGAGCATAAAACAGACTCAGGTTTTGGAGTAGATGCTCGGGAACAGGGGGTTTCCTGAGGCTTGATCACGCCTTTGTGTATGCCGAAGCCTCCTTCCTCATGACCTTTGCCATGGGTGGAGTTCCTCACATTGGCCCCCCGCATGCCATAACACGGGTCTTGGTGCCACAAGCTAAGAAATGAGTAAACAGGAAAACATCACAATGTCACAGATATGGAGCAACAACTATGACAGAAGAAAAAGTTGAAAAATGTGGTTAATTCGAATCAATGTTGAATTTGAATCTATCTCTTCCCCCTAAGTCATCCAAACAAATCCAAGCCAAGTTAATAGAGTCCTGGCAACCTTAAGTTGGAGGCCCTAAGTGGCATATAGGAATAAAGAAGCATCTTCAATACTTTCTTAGGTTTGGATGTTAAAATTTACTTGATTTTCTTGTTTAAAAGCAGAATTCCTTCAGGGTTTATAAAGTGAACAACGTGAAAAATAATTGCTTACAGTCAATCTTTGGCTTTCCGCTTTCTCTGTTAAATGCTTGTATTTATCTGATTAGGCATCTATAACAATACTGACAGCCGTTATACATTCTTTGCTATCCTATGTCTCTGTGAGATGATACAAATATATTCATGTTAATAGGTGTACATGTGAATCTATTTCAGAAGAAGGTTAAAAAAATAAAATTTCAGGAACCAAACCATATAATGTAAAATTAGATCTGCCCTATACCACATGAATGTCTGCAATAACTGTATATTTCATTATTTTCTTCAATTTGTTAAATGTAGCATAATGCCTATGAAAGTGAAATTCACTCAGTCATGTCCGACTCTTTATGACCCCGTGGACTCTATAGCCCATGGAATTCTCCAGGTCAGAATACTACAGTGGGTAGCCTTTCTCTTCTCCAGGCGATCTTTGAACCCCAGGATCTAGGTCTACTGCACTGCAGGCAGATTCTTTACCAGCTGGGCCACAAGGGAAGTCCATAGTGCCCATAGACAATTATTTTATGCATTTGTTCAGCAAACATGCCCTGAGTGAATAACAGGCACCAGGAAATGAATCAGATGCTGCAGACAACAGCAAACCAGACACACAATACCTGACCTCAAAGAGATTACAGTCTGCTGAGACATAAATACAGTCAAGGGTAGGATAGCAATGAGGCAAAGAGCCTCCCTGGATGAAAACAAGTAACTCAGAAGCTGAAAGGATAAACAGGAATTAACAAAGCAGATACACCATAGCCAATAATAAAGACATTTGGAAAACTCATTGTCTCTGGGAACAACCGATAAGAGGAATTTGTCCAGAGAGAGTTTTGGCTAATAATGGTCCTATAAATTTGCCATTTTAATTTCCACCCAAAATCTCATATCATAAAACAGTGGAACACCTAAGTTGGTGTGACATATTCCATTATTTGAATTATTATTTAAGATTGTTAGAATTGATGTGCTTTCTCTATAAATATTAATTTGTTCAATAAATATTTATTGAAGCCACACTTTTTTTTGTCACTGGGGATGCAGTGTTGAGAATAGAAATGGCACCCAACTCTAATGGACATTTGTCTTGCATTTTGAAGAATTTTCCAGTTTTTGAGCCTGGGTAGGGCACACACATTTTCTCCTCCAGGAGTGCTGAAAATGTTCAGTACTTTTCCAGCCTCCCTTGCTGCTAGCCTTAAATATGTAAGTCAGGCTCTGCCAGTCAATGCTAGTTATATAAAAATGGAGAAGACAAAAGTCACCTTTTTTCTCTAAATGATGGCAGTAGCAATCATTTAGGAATTGAACCCCATGGATAGGTTAAGTCTGTTTAGCTTAGCATCTAGTGTCCAGTGGCAGCTTGAGTGGTTTCCAGCAGAATAATAGAGTTTAAGGAATATTTCAGGCCTTGAGCCTAACTTTCCAACTTATTCAGTGATAGAATGAGCCACCCCAAATCTTTTTATAGTTATTCTGTCCCAGTAGGTAGGCTTCTGTTGCTTGCAACAAACAAGCATTGACAGACAAGCTTCAGAGCCGTCCAGCCATCAGGAGAAGCAACAATAAGATCAAGGAACGTATCAAAACTTAAGAGACTTAGCAGTCTACAGCATGTTGATTTCTCAGAAGAATCTTACTGTAAAAATTAAAAATGTACATTCATTTTGGCTTTGAGCTTTCTCTATTTAATACTTGTAGTTTGTCTGATTATACAAGATGCCATAGACCAAACAATAGACATTTATTTCTCACAGTTCTAGAGTCTAGAAAATCCAAGATCAAAGTGCTGGCATATTTGATTCCTGGAGAGAAACTGCTTCTTGGTTTGTAGGCAACTGTTTCCTCAAGTGTAGCAATATATTACATTCATATATGTTTTAGTCCAAATGATAAACCTGACATGTTGTCATCAAAGTGTCTAGTTAGTTGCAGTGACTTTTTTCAAATTAGGGTTGCACCATGATGAAGAACCAAATAACTCCGGAGATCTGCATCTGACTTCCAACTTTTCCCCCTGAAACTTCTGCTGTTACTTAAATAAACCCTCTCCCTTTATCAGCTGAAAAGTGAAAGTGTTCATTGTTCAGTCATGATCCAACTCTTTGCAACCCTCTAGACTGTAGTCCTGCTGGGCTCCTGTGTCCATGGAATTCTCCAGGCAAAAACACTGGAATGGGTTGCCATTCTCTTTTCCAAGGGATCTTCCTGCTCCAGGGATCGAACCCAGGGCTCCTGCACTGGCAGGTAGATTCTTTACCGTCTGAGTCACTAGAGAAGCCCAAGGGACTTGCCTATGGCTCACCATGGTTGTAGGGCTTCCCAGGCGCTGCAGTGGTAAAGAATCTGCCTGCCAGTACAGGAGACACAAGAGACTCAGATTCGATCCCTGGGTTGGAAAGATCCCCTAGAGTCATAGTGAAGGACAGAGGAGTCTGGCATGCTGCAGTCCACGAGGTTGCAAAGAGTCAGACATGACTTGGTAACTGAACAATGACAACAAACTTATCAGCTACCTAAGCAGCAGCCTTAGTCCCTCCCTTCAGCCACCATTCCTGGTAGGCAGGAGACTCTAACAGTGAATTTGGCTCCAGGACTCTGCAGAAATGGGCTGCGGTCTCAAATGCTTCGACCCCACTTTCATTCTTTTTTTCCTTTCCTCTCTCCTTCAACGGTGGTCAGACTTCCACCAAAATTTGACAGTTCTCTTAACCTCCCCAGTTGCCTTCTCCTCTGCTCCCACAGGCATCATTTTTTTTTTAAATACATTCTTTGTACCTTTAATCCTCCCTTCGTTTCTCCTCCTCATAAAACCCCAATAAGACATCCTGTAACCTAGTGCTGTTGCTCATTTTCTGGCCATCATTACCCATGCGTTTCATCTGATTAGACCAGAAAACACACTGGGACTGGGTTGTTTTTCATTTCAGGTTGAATAGAGGGCAGGAATCTTATCTCCCTCATCTCCCTTCCCTTGCTGCCCTATCTTCCCAATTGGTCTGTGAAAATTCTAGATAGAATTTTCAGAGCTCAGAGCTTCCTCCCCACCACCCCACTCTTATAAATCAAGACAAAATAAAGGCCTGAGATACTTGAACTCAACAAACACCCCCATCTTGACAACGAGTGTCCGGTGTCACTGTCTTTGATAGGCTGCCTTGGTTCTGAACACTGTGGCCCTAGAATTGTACCCTCTACCCCAGATCCCTCCTCAACATCATTCTGATGGTGAGACACTATGTAGAAAGAGACTATCTGCCCTACCCCGGCCTAAACACACTTGGTCCCCTGGACTCTTTGTATGTTCCACTGTAGAGGCCTCAGCTTCTTGCTGTATCTTCATCCCAAATCCCTTCTTCAGTAATGTTTAGTCCTGGTTTGCCTCAAGAAGCCTGACACCCATCATTTATCTTTCTAGACTGTCCCCAAATCTACAGATTGACATCCAGTCAGATGAGAAACATTCTAGTTGTAACTTACATTGTAATTTTTATAATGCCTCTCTAATACTCTCAAGTATTTAGTTCTGTCCAATAGTGAATTCACTATTTATTATATGAAACAAAAAGATCTTGGAGAGAGAATATTGGCTTCTTTACTGCGTTCTCCTGTCTTATCTGCTGGGGTTGATCCTGGAGGTATAGCTAAAATAGGCAACGTGTGTGTGCATGCATGCACGTGTGCTCAGTTGTGTCCCACACTTTGGACCCTATGGACTATAGCCCACCAGGCTCCTCTGTCAATGAGATTTTCCAGGCAAGAATACTGGAGTCGGTTGATAAGGAGATTTTCCATTTTATCTTGAATTAATCTTTGTCTTAAGGAAACAGTAGTCGTAGCTATAACCTTGGATATTGGTTTTAATTTACAAGGCTCTATCTGATGGACTAATCTATACCCCAAACCTGCCCAGTTCTAGGGAGTAATACAAATGTTAGGTCATTGCTCTTCCTTTTACCTGGGTCAGGAAGAGCCTCTGGAGAAGGAAATGGTGACCCACTCCAGTATTCTTGCCATAGACAGAGGATCCTGGCAGACTATAGACCATGGTGTCCCAAAGAGTAGAACATGATGGAGCATGCATGCCTACACACACACACGGTATACCACCCACTTTGGAATTATCACATGGACAAATCCCAATATTGAAGACAGGAGAATGGAGTAAAGAAGACAATTTTCTCTTCCCAAGATCTTTCTTTCTATAGTAAATGGTGAATTCAATATCAGACAGAACTAAATACTAGAAACATAAACTTTTATAGTTCATGGGAGAACATGAAAATAATATAAAAGGATACCACCTACAGCGTTTTTAACACACACACACACACACACACACACACACAAAACACCTAAGACTAAAAAATTTATAACTAAAAGACCAGAATGAGTAGTTTCAGATTTCCAGTTCAACGAATGAATCTCTAAGTATCTCTTTAGTANTTCAATAATGACACATATTCGGTATAAAATAGAACTTCAGAGAATAGGTAGCTTTCTGAAGACAGGAATGTTCTGAGAAGTCCCAAGAAATTTGAGGCTGAATGTTGATGAGGCCGAGTTTGATGCTGCGAGAGAGACAATCTTTACAGAGTGTGACTTCTAAACACTGAGAACTACACAACTAAGAGGACGCCTTGACACTTCAAGCTCAGAGCATCTGGGTGGTGGTACCCAAGGGCTTGGGGTGCTTAAGATTGGCAGTGCCCAATCAAACATTCACGTGCTGCCCCTAGAGATAGTGAGAGATTTTCATAAGCATTAGTCTGAGGTCTAGAGTTGCCTGTCTCGAGAAAGTGCTTCTGAATGCTGAGAATCTGGCTTCATGACTTCTCAGTAATCATCTCTTTTGAAATTGTGCTTCATTCAAATATCTGTATGTTAATCTGGTCATCATCTTGCCTTCTGGCAATGGACTGCAGGTGGAAATGCTTGAAATTCTTGCACTCTATATACAACCATCAGTTAGAGTGGCCACAGCCAGAGCAGTTGCACTTGGGAAACTCTAGCCCATCTCATCCCATTATTGCCCATCACACACTCAGAGTTGGCATGAATAATCTGCCAGGACCAATTGAATCCCAAGAGGATAGACAATATTCAGCTATAGTCTGAAATAAGACTTGAGGTTCTTCCATCAAGTAGTCTTTGTGATATACAAAGAATATAAGTTTATGTTTAACAAGTCAATTCAGATGTGAGTTCAAGTTGGGCATTGTTGACACTTTACTATAGTTCTAAAATACATGGAAACCAGTGTCCTAATAAATTGGTATTCTACCAAGAGTCACCTTGCTGGTTAATATGCTACTTCAGTATAGAAGAGAGTGGAAGGAAAGAAACGCCCTATAATTGACTATTTACCTAGTCAGAGCTTTTCTTTCATCACAACTTAACAAAATAGGAATGGTGCTCCCATTTTACAGATAAGGAAAGAAGTGTTCAGAAAGATAGACTATTCCCAAGTTCTGTAGCCTGAATGTACCAGAGCCAGTTCACACCTCTGACCGGATGATGCCTCTGTGTTGAACTTTGGATTTTCAGCTGTCTGACAAGACACCATTTCATAACATACAGCTATGCATGTTCAAAGCTTCTCCTCAGAGATCATAAGTGTTTTCAGAGAGCTGCCCTGAATGAACGGCTTCCCAGAAAGTGAACATTTTTTTTCATAAATGCATTAAATAGGAACACTGAGGCATTATCCTCATTTATATTTATAGGTAAAAATCACATAAGCCCAAATAGATCATGGGTCATTTTCCATAAGATGTAGGGGAAAATACATTGCAGTATGACCACTTGGTTTCCCATTTTAGATATATTCCTGCAAAGCTGAGCATAAAGTGAAAAAGTGCAGATTTTATATCAAGGCATCTTTTATCTATGAGTTCAAAAATCCCTGAATAAAGCAAAAAGCCATTTTTGTTCCTAAGAGAAATCCATTAAGTTATAGGCTAGTTTACAAATCAACTGAATTCTAAATATCAATATCAAACTTTTGCACTGACAGTTTTATATCAGATTATAGAAACCTCAACTTTAGAACACAATAATCAGTAAATCACCAGACATAGCCTCTTCCAGTGAAATATGTGTGGATCTTTGTTCCTGAAGATTCTACTCACTTTCAAAGACTTTTTTCCTGGTAGTTTTATCCCCTTCCAGGATTTGGAACTCAGTTATCCATCACCTGGAATACTGAAACCACCTTCTGGTTGATCTCTTCAGTAGAAGTATATCATAGGTATTTCCAACTTTCTTCCTACCCTAGCTCATTCTTCTCACTGAGAAGAGTCACTCCCTACTCAAAATCCCTCTTTGGTTATGACCAGTTTTGAGAAGTCCAAGTTTCTTCTCTTGACCTTGAAGCCCCTTCCTGATATGGTCCCAGTTTGGCTGCACTCAGCTTCTCTGTTTTCCAGATAGTCACCTCCTTGTGTGCATGCTCAGTTGCTCAGTCATATCCGACGCTTTGTGACCCCATGGACTGTAGCCCATCCGACTTTATCCATGGGATTTCCCATGCAAGAATACTGGAATGGGTTGCCATTTCCTACTCCAGTGAATCTTTCTGACCTAGGGATCAAACTCACATCTCTTGCATCTCCTGCATTGGCAGGCAAATTCCTTACCACTGTGTTGCCTGGATAGCCCTGGCACCTCCATACTCGCCTTCTTTTTTGGGCCATGTGTTGGCACTGCAGGAGGCCTTTCCTTGTTTGCCTGCCTGTCCAAATCCAAATTCTGAATTTAAATCCAGCACTGGGCTTACTCCTCCAATGGAGCTTGTGCATACGTGCATGCTCAGTCACTTTAGTGGTGTCTGGCTCTTTGTGACCCCATGGACTGTAGCCCGCCAGGCTCCTCTGTCCTTGAGATTCTCCAGGCAAGAATACTGGAGTTCGTTGCCATGCCCTCCTCCAGGGGATCTTCTCGACTCAGGGATCGAACCTGGAACTCCTGTATTGCAGGTGGACTCTTCATCACTGAGCCCCCAGGGAAGCGCCCTCAGTGGAACACATGGGTTGCATCAAGTAATTGTAATTTAGACTCAGTGGTAAAGAATCCTCCTACAATGCAGGAGACACAGGAGACTTGGGTTAGATATCTGGATTGAGATGATACCCTGGAGGAGGAAAATGGCAATCCACTTCAGTTTTTTTGCCTGAAAATTCCTGCGGACAGAAGAGCTGGCAGGCTACAGTCCAAAGGGTGGCAAAGAGTCAGATATGACTGAGTGACTATGCACACATCAGGCTCAGTGGCAAAAGATTTGTGGAGACCCGAGTTCGATCCCTGATCCAGGAAGATCCCTTGGAGAAGGAAATGGCAAACCCACTTCAATATCTCGGAAATCCCATGGACAGAGGAGCCTGACGGGCTATAGTCCATGAGGTTGCAAAGAGTTGGACACAACTTAGCAAGAGCAACTCTGACAGATCTTTTCACATCACGAGTTCTCTAGTTTCTTGAAGTCAAGGTTCTATGTGGTTTAGTCCTTTGTTTTCTCAGCTCTTAGCATTGGTCTGAGTTGTGGTAGGTACAAATAAAGTGCTGGTGGTGGGATAAATGAATGGATGAAGATCATACGCTTGTATTAATTCAGATTCTGTTATGAAACAGCCAACTGATTTAGAGAGATTGAGTTCATTTTTTGGTACACCACAGTCTAGCTACATTACGTTAGGGAATTTTTTTTTAAGTCTTCTTTTTCTGAATTTTATTTCTCATTCACCATTATTTATGGTCTTATTTTTGAAGGCACAGAACATATCTTTATTGAATAAATAGTGAAAGAATACCTTCCAATTTTATAATTCAAAATTTTCAAAGTTGAAGGTGATATGTTTATGAAGATAGAGCTAGTAACATTTACAGAGAATTTGCTACCTGCCTGGCACCGTTTTAAGAATTTTATGTGGATTATCTCATTTAAATCTTATGACAGTATTTTACACTAGATACTAGTCTTACTCTCATTTTATAGATTAAAACAATGAAACAGAAAAATAACAGAGGCAGGAACTGAACATAGGCCGTGTCATGTAAAATACTCTTTCAAAACTATTGTTGCTGCCTTGTTCTTTGATTGAGCAACATATTAAATGTAAATTTTCTGTTTTATTTCCTGTTTTTAGGGTTTGCCTCTGTAAATCCCTGTAGTTTTTGGACACATAAGTCAATCGTAAAGCTTATACAATATGTAGTTTTCTACAACTAAAATCTCATTGGCAAGTTTCTATCCTCAGTCCCTTAAGTCGACTTCAGCTATTTCTACACCAAATCTTTTATTTTGTTCCTCTTTTTATTTTTTCCCCAGTTTCTCTTGCTTTTATTCTCCCATCCACAGTTCTGAACAGGAACTGAATTACATGACAAAAAGCAAATCTTTTTTTCCTCTACTGAGCAAATAAATTGAGACCTAGCTTACTTTGTGTGCATGTGTTTGGAGGAAATCTTTATTTTCTAGAGCAATGTCGGGAGCTCATTTTAAAGTAATTTATTTATAACAACAAATGACTCCTTTGCTGCAGCTAGTTGAGTGAAACATCTCATTGGAGAAAGGAGAGATTGGCACATCCAGGAACTTTAAGACAGCATTTGCTGAGTGAAACGTGATAGCTCTTTTAATCTATAATTCAATTACTCTCCTGTCTCAGCAAAACACTTGAGAACTCCGGGACCCTTCCTCGAAGAGTACTTTATGAGTGTGGTTTAAAAAGCAGTAAAACACACTGACAAACCATTGAGTAAGGCCTTTCAATAACTTGTTTCAAAAATTTACATAAGTAGATATGAGGAAATCTGGGACAAACAGTAAGATGGCTCACTATTATGCAATTACATTTTCATAAGACTGTGCCTTTCGGATTTGCTTAGCAAAGGAAAAGATTTAACATATTGACTTAAAAAGAATAATTTATAAGACTCCATTTCACAGGTTAGAAGCATGAGTTCATTAGGAGAAAGCACATGCAATTTCAGCTTAGAATGGCAATTTTAGGGTTGATATGATGTAACTCTCTGCTTCCCTGGTGGCTCTGTGTAAAGAATCTGTCTGCTAATGCAAGAGATGCAAGAGACATGGGTTCAACCCCTGGGTCAAGAAGATCCCCTGGAGTAGGAAACGGCAACCAACTACAATATTTTTTGCCTGAAAAATTCCATGGTTGGAGGAGCCTAATGGGATACCGTCCATGGGGCCACAAAGAGTGACACGACTCAGCATACGTGCAACCCAACCCAATATAACTCTAAGCATCACAGGTGGTTGTTGCATGACAAAGAACAAACTTGCCTATATCCGATCCTATAAGTCTTTCAAAGTGCCCTTAATTTTATAAGCATAATTCCAATAGTAGTATATGCCAAACTACTTAAGTGAATGTTCTAAAATATTATGAATCATAAAAGTGTAGGTGATTAAGCCATAGAAATGAAAATGAAAGCTTTTAGCAAGAACTCAAACGACTTCCAAGGACCATAAATAAATGGGGGGAAAATTTTTTAAATCTTAATCACAAAATGTTATGGCTATAAAAAGTTCTTTTCTAAAAAATCATTTTAGCTCTCTAGTTCCTACAAAATAACTTGGATTAACCCAAACTGATTTTGAGCCAGCCCTCTAACTTTGGCTACCTTATACAAGATCAGATGGCGTTTGGGAGCATTTTTAAATCACCAATTAGCTTTGAGGAACGGAAGATGAGCTTGCACAGAGATGAAATTAGGTTTATAAACTGGTTTTCACTCAAACATATTAATTTATATGCTATAATAGTTTATCATGCTTAAGAAGCAATATTATATTAAGTACACCACAAACATAGAATGTTTTCTATAAGCTTTCTCATTTTTACATAAAAATACATGCCTTGTTAACTTGCTGGCAAAGTCATTTTAGCAAAGCACATAAAAGAGCATAATGCTCTATCAAGTAGATCTTTCTTTTTTTTTTTTTAACAAATTGTACTAACTGCTTAATGGAATAAGTCATAAAACTTTTGTTTTGTTTTTTTTATTTATTTATTTTTAAATTTAGCTTTACAATACTCTATTGGGTTTGCCATACATCGACATGAATCCACCACAGGTACACACAAGCTCCCAATCCCGAATCTCCCTCCCACCTCCCACCCCCCAACGTCTCTCTGGATCATCCCCGTACACCAGCCCCAAGCATCCTGCATCCTGTATCAAATAGAGACTGGTGATTCGTTTCTTACATAACAGTATATATGCTTCAGTGCCATTCTCCCAGATCATCCTGCCCTCTCCTACTCCCTCTGAGGCCAAAAGTCCATTGTCTATGTCTGTGTCCTTTTGTTGTCACACATACAGGGTCGTCCTTACTATCATTCTAAATTCCGTATATATGTGTCAGTATGCTGTATTGGTGTTTTTCTTTCTGGCTTACTTCACTCTGTATAATAGGCTCCAGTTTCATCCATCTCATTAGAACTGATTCAAATTTATTCTTTTTAATGGCAGAGTAGTACTCCATTGTGTATATATGCCACAGCTTGCTTATCCATTCATCTGTTGATGGACATCTAGGTTGTTTCCATGTCCTGGCTATTATAAACAGTGCTGCGATGAACATTGGGGTACATGTGTCTCTTTCAATTCTGGTTTCCTTGGTGTGTATGCCCAGCAGTGGGATTGCTGGGTCATAAGGCAGTTCTATTTGCAATTTTTTAAGGAATCTCCACACTGTTTTCCACAGTGGCTGTACTAGTTTACATTCCCACCAACAGTGTAAGAGGGTTCCCCTTTCTCCACACCCCCTCCAGCATTTATTGCTTGCAGACTTTTGGATCGCAGCCATTCTGACTGGTGTGAAATGGTACCTCATTGTGGTTTTGATTTGCATTTCTCTGATGATGAGTGATGTTGAGCATCTTTTCATGTGTTTGTTAGCCATCCGTATGTCTTCTTTGGAGAAATGTCTATTGAGTTCTTTGGCCCATTTTTTGATCGGGTCGTTTATTTTTCTGGAGTTGAGCTGTATAAGTTGCTTGTATATTTTTGAGATTAGTTGTTTGTCAGTTGCTTCATTTGCTATTGTTTTCTCCCATTCAGAAGGCTGTCTTTTCACCTTACTTATAGTTTCCTTTGTTGTGCAGAAGCTTTTAATTTTAATTAGATCCCATTTGTTTATTTTTGTTTTTATTTCCAGTATTCTGGGAGGTGGATCATAGAGGATCCTACTGTGATTTATGTCAGAGAGTGTTTTGCCTATGTTCTCCTCTAGGAGTTTTATAGTTTCTGGTCTTACATTTAGGTCTTTAATCCATTTTGAGTTTATTTTTGTGTGTGGTGTTAGAAAGTGATCTAGTTTCATTTTTTTACAAGTGGTTGACCAGTTTTCCCAGCACCACTTATTAAAGAGATTGTCTTTACTCCATTGTATAGTCTTGCCTCCTTTGTCGAAGATAAGGTGTCCATAGGTGTGTGGATTTATCTCTGGGCTTTCTATTTTGTTCCACTGATCTGTATTTCTGTCTTTGTGCCAGTACCATACTGTCTTGATGACTGTGGCTTTGTAGTAGAGCCTGAAGTCAGGCAAGTTGATTCCTCCAGTTCCATTCTTCTTTCTCAAGGTTGCTTTGGCTATTCGAGGTTTTTTGTATTTCCATACAAATCTTGAAATTATTTGTTCTAGTTCTGTGAAATAGATGAGATTATTAACCCCAACAGAATAGCAGCACTCTGAATCTGAAAAATATCCCACCATGCTTTTTTGTGTTTCTTTCTTTTTTTTTTTCTTTTATTTATTTAACTTAACATGGAAAATATTTTGTATTGGGGTATAGCTGATTAATAACATTGTGGTAGTTTCAGATGAACAGTGAATATATAGCCATACAAAGCCCTGCTCCCATCCAGGCTGGCACATAACATTGAGCAGAATTCCATGTGCTGTACAGTAGGTCTTTGTTGGTTATGCCTTATAAATAAAGCAATGTATACGTGCACCCACCATGCTTTATCACAAAGTTAAAAGCATCTGTCTGCCATGTAGATCTGTGCTCCCGTTTGATCCTTGGCCTGGAAGATCCCCTGGAGAAGGGAATGACTACCCACTCCAGGGTTCTTGCCTAGAGAACTCCATGGACAGTGGAGCCTGGAGGGCTGTAGTCCATGGGGTCTCAAAGAGTCAGACACGACTGAGTAACTAATACTTTCACTATTCATTCTATTCTAACAGTGTCCCTATTGAGAAATAGGTTATTAATTCTTCTCAGGAATAAGATTATAACTATCAAGAAAACATGCGATGTGAACAGTTACACTAATATCTTAAATCTCTCTAAAACTTGATTTTTTAATACTCAAAATGAAGTTTTTATTGGTAAGATATATAACTGGCTCATAAAGTTAGTATCAACTGTAGTTTATGAAAGTGGCTCATTATTAGGAAGGTAATAAGAAAGTAGTTTTTATTTAATAAAGTACTGATTTGAGAACAAATAAGTAGAGGATTGATTTCTTTCTAAAAGGAAGACAAATAGCAAAGACCATATGGTGGCAAGAAGTCTTTTAAGGTTGGATGAATTTTTTACAAACAGGGAATTATACTGGAATAAAGATGATCTGGGCTACGCAGGAGGCACAGCAGTAAAGAAACTGCCTACCAATGCAGGAGGTGTGAGTTCTATCCCTGGGTCAGAAAGATCCCCTGGTAACTACCTGCCTCCAAAAGCAGGCCTCAAGAGGACACTGGCATGAGTCCACCTGCCTTGGATTAAAGATATATGGCAACTCTTAGAGCACCACTCATAACCCGACCCCCTGATATTTCTTGGAGTTTAGTATAAAGCATTTCTTTTTTTTTTTATTTATTCATTTTTACTGTTGGTTGTGCTGGGTCTTCACTGCTTACAGTCTTTCCTCTAGTAGGAGCTACTCTCTAGCTGTGGCGCACAGGCTTTTCACTGCGGTGTCTTCTCTTGTTGTTTAGCGTGGGCTCTAGAGCATGTGGCTTCAGAAGTTGTGGCCTGTGGGCTCAGCAGTTGCAGATCCCAGCTTCTAGAGCCACAGGTTCAATAATTGTGGTTCACGGGCTTCGTTGCTTTGTGTCATATGCAATCTTCCAAGGTCAGGGGTCAAACTCATGTCCTCTGCATCAGTGGGTGGATGCTTTGCCACTGAGCCATCAGGGAAGCTCCAATACATTTAACTTATGTTTGTAATTATTGTACCTTGGTCATTGTGGAAGGGAAATAAGCAGTGCATTGATTATATGCCTGTGGTATGAATCTGATAAGATAGTCAAACTGGAGAGCTTCAGTTCAGTTCAGTCGGTCAGTTGTGTCCAACTCTTTGTGACCCCATGGACTGCAGCACACCAGGATTCCTTATCCTTCTCCATCTCCTAGAGTTCACTCAAACTCACGTCCATTGTGTCGGTGATACCATCCAACCACCTCATCCTCTGTTGTCCACTTCTCTTCCTGCATTCAATTTTTCCCAGCATCAAGGTCTTTTCAAATAAGTCCATTCTTCGCATCAGGTAGCCAAAGTTTTAGAGTATCAGTTTCAGCATCAGTCTTCCAAAGAATATTCAGGACTGATTTCCTTTAGGATTGACTGGTTTGATCTCCTTGCAGTCCAAGGATTACAGTTGATGTCAAAAGTATTTCATGGCTGAGTTATACATACATAGGGTGAAATGAAAGTGGCTCAGTCATGTCCAGAAGAATAATGCCATTTGCAGCAGGATAAACAGACCTAGAGATTGTCATACTAAGTGAAGTAAGCCAGAAAGAGAAAGACAAATATCACATGATACTGCTTTCAGTTCAGTTCAGTTCAGTCACTCAGTCGTGTCCGACTCTTTGCAATCCCATGAATCGCAGCACACCAGGCCTCCCAGTCCATCACCAACTCCCAGAGTTCACTCAGACTCACGTCCATCGAGTCAGTGATGCCATCCAGCCATCTCATCCTCGGTCGTCCCCTTCTCNCCCTGTATGTGAGACAACAAAAGGACACAGACATAGACAATGGACTTTTGGCCTCAGAGGGAGTAGGAGAGGGCGGGATGATCTGCGAGAATGGCGTTGAAGAATATATACTATTATGTAAGAAACGAATCACCAGTCTATGTTTGATACAGAATGCAGGACGCTTGGGGCTGGTGTACGGGGATGATCTAGAGAGACGTTGTGGGGTGGGAGGTGGGAGGGGGACTCGGGATTGGGAGCTTGTGTGCACCTGTGGTGGATTCGTGTCGATGTATGGCAAACCCAATAGAGTATTGTAAAGTTAAATTTAAAAATAAATAAATTTAAAAAAAAATAAAAATAAAAATAAAAATAAAAAGATAATATTTATTGCCAAAGTTTCTTCCTCATTATGGTATGATTTAGATATTTCAAAAGGATACCTTTATTGATACTTTAGTTCTATTTGCTACAAGAAGTGACCAGAGTTTACTATTCTGACCTTTATCATGATATGGTTTATGTTCACAGCTAGAAAATTCATTTTCCTACTGAGTCACGTTTCTCTGCTCCATTTGCAACACAAGCTGAAGTTTCCCCACTGCCTCATTAGTTTCAATTATCAGTCAAATATGTTTATGAGAGCTAAGCAAAGAAATATAATTTTTATCCTAATATGAGTGTCACTGACCTTTTTCCCCTAAGAGAACATACACCCAACTTTATCATCAATGTTTTAAAGTATGAAGTTCTTACAATTTCAGGTTGAATGATTCCTCCATACTTTCATTTTCTTTTTATGGTAGTTTTTAAACTGCTTGAACCTGTTTTCATTGATGCCACTTTTGACATGTAGAAATAATAGAATTCTCAGTGTCCTATTTTAAGCTGAGAGGAAAAAAACATGTTTCTTAGAAATATAAGCAGAAATAGGCTTACGGATCGGATAACCTTACACTCATCTAGGTAATCCACTAACAAAACACTGTTCAGAGCTTGTGTACTATTCTTAGAATAGTCTTTACTTGAGCCATCCTGTAACTTAGGGGGATAACATTCCATCATCCTCTGATTGCCCAACTGTGACAGTAAGAATGTTCCTACGATATTTGTTGGCAAACAGGAGTGTTGAAATAGCAAACAATGAGATCAACAACAGTGAAGATAGCCAAGCTACCTGCGCATTTGGATCTGAAGTCCAGAACAGAAGTGCCATAGTTGTTAGGTCATTAATTACTGAGGGTGTTTTCTGGGTGGAATCTGCTAAGGGCTTAAAATGCCTTACCCTGAGAACATCAAGTTGAAAGAAAGTTTAAAATGGTGGTCTGTGACCTCTGTGAGGATGATGATGGACTCAGGCTCCTCTGCTAAAGTTATTGCTACAGTGTGCATGTTTAGTCATGTCTGACTCTTGCAACTCCATGGACCATAGCCCACCAGGCTCCTCTGCCTGTGGGATTTTTCAGGCAAGAATACTAGAGTGGGTTGCCATTTCTTTCTCCAAGGGATCTTCGCCACCCAGGTATCGAATCTGGGTCTCCAGCATTGCAGGCAGACACTTTACCATCTGAGCCACCAGGGAATCTGACCTGTTCCTAAACATAGTGCACGCGTGTGTGTGCAAGCACGTGCGCGCGCACACACACACACACACATACATACATATCTGTGTCTTCCTGCAACCTATTCTTCAAAGGTCAGTGATGAGTCCACAGTCCCTATATCTAGGTTTCTCAGTAGTTTTCTATTCTACTAAACTGGGAAATTATCATTAGATTTTTGAAGTGGTATATATGTAGGTGAGGTTCTATTTTCCTCAGTTTCTTTGAGCAGTTTTCCACAGAAACTTGGAGAAACTGAAAATTCTTTTCTTGATATTTCTTGTTGGAAATGAGGTCATCCAATCAAAGGTAACAGGACTTCTGGGAACTGTTTTGAGAAGTCTATTTAATTATAACAAATTTGATTACTTATCATTATTTTATACAACTGGTAATTTTATTTCAAACAGAAAAAAGAAACAAAACAGGAGGGAAGGATCCTTGATACTGGTTTTACAGTTTCGAAGCTGCTAGTTTTTTTCTAGACATAAAAATACTATTCATCATTAACAATTCACTTATTTTTTAAATGTAGCAAAAAAGCAGAATATAGCACATAAGAGGATAGGATAGGAGTAAAAAACAAAGAAGAAAAAAATTTTTTTTTAATTTTTTATTTTTTTTTACTTTATTTTACTTTACAATACTCTAAATGTAGAGGAATTTTCATATGCTGCTTACTCTGTCAGTGGAGCAAACACCCTAACACATTTTAATAGATTTTAATAAGCAACAGTTTTATAATATTTTTTTAACTTCTTCGAATTCTTATTGTTCATGAACTATATATCTTAAGAACAAAGAATGTCTAAGGCTCTTAATTTTTTTGCAAAATCCCTCCAATCTTTTTTTTTCACTTTATTTACAAGTGCTCTACTTAAATAAAATCTAATATTTTATTTTTCAATTAATTTTAATACAATTTTAAAGGTTGCACTCTATTTATAGCTATTAAAAAATAATGACTACATTCCTTGTGTTGTACAATACATCATTGTAGCCTATCTACACCCAATAGTTAATAGCTCCCACTATTTTAAATTGGTAGGAATCTTAGAAGAGGCTCATGAGGAAAAAGGGTGAAAATATAGCTTCTTTGATGGAATAAGCAATAGGATCTTCCTAGTTATAATTTTTGTTGATACTTAGAATGCTGAGAATTTATTATAATTTTGTTGAAATTATTCAATTCAATGTAATGTTGGAATCTTTATAGACAGCATACTTGTTAGGTATGCTTTCATCATAATTGGGGGAAATGTTTGTAATTTTAATTGGCTATTCTTATACTGAGAGGAAAAAAGAGAGAAGAATGAAAAGAAGGAAGGGAGAAGTGGCGGGAGGAACAGAGGATGAGAGGGAGGTAAAATCGAAAGGCATAATAGTTAACCCTTGCCAGGCAAGGGTTTTATATATTTTATCCTAATTAATCATTGGAACAACTCTATGAGACAGTATCATTCTTTTTTTCAGATGGAAAAACTGAGGAACAGCAAGTTTAAATAATTTTTCTAGCTAGTAAGTGACATTAGATCCATTTTACTTGATTAAAGAATGTGCAGTGCTCATCTTGTGTTTATCACTGACATAGGTAAACATGGCTTAATATTGACTAAAGGGAGTATTAGTATTAACTAAACCTTGATAAACTGAACCCCTCTCCTTTTCTCATTATTGTTTCAAAGAGAATAAAGTCTTTGATGACATAAACATATATTACATTTCAGAAAAAAAAATGTGATTGTGGAGAAATGGATCCAAAAATTGATAAAATTGACAGACAAATTGATGACATTAACTGCTGTAGTTTAATATTTATTCCTTCACTTAACTTAAATAAAGACATTTAACTTAATGTAAAATATCAGTTTCCAGAAACAACTGACACCAAGAGAAATAATTTTACATATATTCCCTTAAGATTTTCAATATTATTTCTCTTCACTGCGTCAACATTTATGAAGAGGACTTATGTCAGCCCACAGAACCTGAGAATGAAGACTTTTATTATTGCTAAGTGAGCACCACACTCTTTGGGATTTCAAATGAAGCTGAATGAGTGAAAGTCAGTACGTAAATCTATGCAAAAGACTTACATCCTATGATTTTCACATACTTAAAAGTACTGAAGAAAAGTTATATTTCTTATAGTCTATTTGGACTGTTACAGCAAAGCACTACAAATTGCATGGCTTATGTTGCTGATATTTAAGTCATGTCCAACTCATTGTGACCCCATGGACTGCAGCACACCAGGCTTCCCCATCCTTCATTATTTCCCAGTGTTTGCTCAAACTCATGTCCATTGAGTTGGTGATGTTATCCAACCATCTGCTCTGTCACCCGCTTCTCCTCCTGTGCTGTGCTAAGTCACTTTCAGTCATGTCTGACTCTGCAACACCGCAAACTGTAGCCCACCAGGCTCCCCTATCCATGGGCTTCTCCAGGAAAGAATATTGGAGTGAATTGCCATTACCTCCTCCAGGGTATCTTCCCAACCCAGGGATGGAACCCTGGTCTCTTACATCTCCTGCATTGGCAGGCAGGTTCTTTACCACTAGCACCACTTGGGAACTCTCAATCTTCCCCAGCCTCACAGTTTTTTGCAATGAGTCAGCTCTTTGCATCAGGTGGCCAAAGTATTGGAGTTTCAGCATCAGTCCTCCCAATGAATACTCAGGGTTGATTTCCTTTCGGAGTGATTGATTTGATCTCACTGCTGTCAAAGGGATTCTCAAGAGTCTTATACAATGGAAGTTTATTTCTAATAGTTCTGGAAGCTGGAAGTCAAACATCAGTGTACCAACATGAATGAATCCTGTTGCAGACTGCAGTCTTCCCACTGTGTGCTTATATGGTGGAAGGGCAAAGGAGATCTCTGAGGTCCCTTTTATAAAGACATTAATCTCATTCATGAGGATTTCATCCCATGATTTAATATTCCCCCAAGCCCCTACTTCCTAATGCCATCACATTGAGAGTCAGGATTTCAACACAGATTTTGAGAGAATATAACCTTTCAGTCTGTAACAGATGGATACCAGAAAACTGACACTCAAGAAGAATATAATGTGCCCTGACACACAGGATAGTGTGAGTTCTGATACCCAGCTGCCTAAGTTCCAAGTTCAGCTCTGCCCCTTACTACCAAGGTGACCTTAGGCCTTTTCATACTGAAAAGAGGAGAAGGGGATGACAGAGGATGAGATGGGCGGAGGGCATCATCAACTCAATGGACATGAGTTTGCGTGGACTCCAGGAGTTAGTGATGGATAGGGAAGCCTGGCATGCTGTAGTCCATGGGGTTGCAAAGGGTTGGACATGACTGAGTAACTGAACTGAACTGAACTGACCTTAGGCCATTATCTAATTTCTTCATGCCTCAATTTTCTCATCTCTGGAGCCTGACCATGTTTGTTCCTATTATCTTTCCATCATTACTGACTTCTCTTTCTTGACCAAGTGCGTAACTTCCAATATATATTCTAGATAGATGAGTAACCTAGAGCAGATCTCAAAAGAGTTTAGCTGAGAGCTGTTAGTAGCCAACACAAACAAATGGGATATGGGTGCTGGCTCCTTTATAATTTCATGGACTTTTTTCTTTACATTTTTAAAATGTATATTTATTTGGCTGTGCTGGGTCTTAGTTGTGGCATGAGCAATCTTTAGTTGCTGCATGTAGGATCTAGTTCCCAGACCAAGAATTGAACCCTGGGCCTATACATTGGGAGTGAAGCTTGTTAGCTACTGAATCACCAGGCAAGTCCATACTGAATCCTTTAAACAAAACTTACCTGTTACATTCCTATCCTAAGTGGTCTTGGAAGCTTTGTCCTTAGAATTTACAAATGGAAGAAATATATTAGATAAGGGCACCTGCTGACATCAGTGAATCCCTTAAAGTTTGGAATTTTATAAATGGGTGAAAAAAATCCATCAAATTTTAAGTAAGTTTTAAATATGAAAATTTACATTAAACACCTAAAATTAAAGGTAGATTTCTTATATTTTAGAAAACCAACCCAAACCCTCACTTTTGAAGCAGTAGTCTTTAGAGATAATTAGTTTCTTCTAAGGTTTTTCCTATTATTTCTGTTGGATTTCACCACTGATTTGTCACCCACCTTTTTATATCTGGAGTAGTTTAAAATCAGACTGAAGACTCAATTCTACCCTTTGTCCCATGATTTTGGTAAGGCCATTCAGACTAATGAAAGTTCTGCTGTTCTACCATGAGGCACTCTTGCTGCTCATCTGAAAGCTCCCATTCTCCACCTAAAAAAACTTCTTCGTTGCAATAAAAATAACAATAATTTTTACATGGTAGTAATTACCAATGATGTGCTTTTGGATAAGAACTTTCTACAAGCATTGCTGGTGGTGTTTTTCAGTCCCATAATATACAATATGGAATGGATCTGCATATTATCCAACCATTCAACAAATAACATTAAAGTTTAAAAATGTAATGAGTTTTCCAAATTATTAATGCTACTTAAGGTTGGAGTGGGACCAAGCATGAGTTCTCCTGTGAAGTAGTTTATTAGTCTTTCCACTGTGCCACATCTCTTTATAATTCTATTTATAACAGACAAAATTTGAGATGATCTATTATCTATTTGCCTATCTATCCTTTATCTGTCTGATTTATTTACACACTGGCTTGATTCAAAAAGGGTTAAAGTTGGCTCATCACAAAAGATACAACATAAAAAGATTTGAGACATATATGAAATGGAAGAAATATTAATTTGGAAAAAAATAAGCTAAAGTCATGACTCAAGGTAATTGACAAAATACATGTTGTGAGATTTTTCACTGATGGGAGGTAAGATGTTCTTTAGGATCTGAGATTTCTAGTCTGCAAAGAAAGAAACACAGATCATATGACCACATCAGTGCAGCTGGAGTATTTGTTGCAATGGATCACAGTGACCACACAACAAGAATAAGCCTTACTCAGCCACTAAAAAGAATACATCTGAATCAGTTCTAATGAGGTGGATGAAACTGGAGCCGATTATACGAGTGAAGTAAGCCAAAAAGAAAAACACCAGTATAGTATACTAACGCATATATATGGAATTTAGAAAGATGGTAATGATAACCCTGTATGTGAGACAGCAAAAGAGACACAGATATACTCTGTGGGAACGGGAGAAGGTGGGATGATTTGGGAGAATGGCATGGAAACATGTATAATATCATATAAGAAACAAATCGCCAGTCCAGGTTCGACCCAGGATACAGAATGCTTGGGGCTGGTGCACTGGGATGACCCAGAGCGATGGTATGGGGAGGGAGGAGGGAGGGGGGTTCTGGATGGGGAACACGTGCACACCCATGGAAGATTCATGTTGATGTGTGGCAAAACCAATACAATATTGTAAAGCAAAAATAAATAAATAAAAATACTTCTGTTACAAATGAATAATAAAGAATAAGCCAGGTGCTTAAGAGAACAGTCAATACTTTCCAACACAATTGCTAAACTGTTTTATTGAGGAAAATGGCACCTGTACAAAGAAATAAATTGCAAGTAAAATCATCTTGATGCCATTGTTCTTTTCTGACCATGAATTCTGGCAGAATCTAAAAGAAAACTAAGTAGGACAATTTTTTCCATTATAGCTTTGCAAAATTATAAACAGATCTTTTGTAATATTCTAACTTAAAATGCAAATATAATTAAACTCCATCTTACTATGACTTGTTGTTGTTCAGTGGCTAAGTCGTGTCCAACTCTTGTGACTTCATGGACTGCTGCACACCAGGCTCCCCTGTCCTCCACCTTGTCTCAGAGTTTGCTCAAATTCATGTCCATTGAGTTGGTGATGCTATCTAACCACCTCATCCTCTGCAATCCCCTTCTCCTTTTTACCTTCAGTCTTTCCCAGCATCAGGTTCTTTTCCAATAAGTTGACTCTTCATATCAGGTGGTAAAATATTAGAGCTTCAGTTTCATCATCAGTCCTTCCAATGAATATTCAGGATTGATTTCCTTTAGTACTGATTGGTTTGATCTCCTTGCTGTCCAAGAGTCTTCTCCAACACAATTTGGAAAAAATCAATTCTTTGACCCTCAGCCTTCTTTATGGTTCAACTCTCACATCCATACATGACTACTTGAAAAACCATAGGTTTGACTTTATGGAGCTTTGTTGGCAAAATGATGTCTCTGCTTTTTGATATGCCGTCTAGGTTTGTCATGCTTTTCTTCCAAGGAGCAAGCATATTTTAGTTTCACAGATTCAGTCACCATCAAAGTGATTTTGCAGCTCAAGAAAATAAACTCTGTCACTGCTTCCACTTACTATGTCTATACCAGCATGTTTAAGAATAATTTTGTGTAAAGTCACAGTAGGTAGTAAAATTTATGCCCCATGATATTATTTGCCTACTAAAGTTTGAAACTCAGCCATTTTACAATGAGAAGTCAGAAGTATTTCAGATATTCTTAAGGATTAAGGAACATCAACAGTCCTAAAGATTATTGGTGAAGTCTGTAGTCACAGAGAATAGTCATCTGAAGATTATACATTTTAGAAATAAGCCTAGGGGGGCGGTCCTAAGATGGTGGAGGAATAGGATGGGGAGACCACTTTCTCCCCCACAAATTCATCAAAAGAACATTTCAACACTGAGTAAATTCCACAAAACAACTTCTGAATGCTGGCAGAGGACATCAGGCAACCAGCAAAGCAGATCATTGGCTTCAAAAACAGGTAGGAAAAAATATAAAAGACAAAAAAAGTGACAAAAGAGGTAGAGAGGGAGCTCCGTCCCAGGAAGGGAATCCCCTCCCGGGAAATGACTCTTAAAAAGAGAGGTTTCCAATCACCAGGAAACATTCTCACAGCCGAGTGTGTGGCGAGCCTTGGAAGCACAGAAGGCATCACAACAGGAAGGAAAAATAAATAAATAAATAAATAAATAAAACCAACAGATTACGAGCCCAACAGTAAATCCCCCAGTGGGAAAGCAGCATGGACGCCTGCATCCGCNCAAGAGGCAGGTCAGGTGGTGTGGTATTCCTATCTCTTTCAGAATTTTCCACAGTTTATTGTGATCCATGCAGTCAACCTTGAATGGCTCCAATATTTTCAAAATCCAGAGTCAAATAAGAATGCAACATTCAAGTGATATCCCTACTGAATACTACTGCTCAGTTGGATAGCTTTGGGATGTTTTAAATAACATTTCATTCTGTGTTCCTGCACTTATAGCCAGTATTCTATACAGAGAGAAGTTTGGTTTTACATGTGTCCCTGTTAATATCAGCGTCTTTCAGAGATGACTTCTAGAATGTTTACTTGCCTATCTACCAGATGTTTTTGGAAATGATTGAAAGCCTCTCAGCTAGATCTGCCAGATGTGAGGTCAGGCAGCAATTTGTCCTACCAGCCTAAAATAAAGACTCATTTCTATCAGCCACATTTGCAGCCATTGTTTTCTTTCTACCTTGCATGCAGACAGCAGTACCATTCCTTTCTTTCAACTGCAAGAAAAATCTCAGTGATCCAGCTTCCTCTTAAAGCTACCATATTTTGTCATATATACAATGGCAATGCCACCAATTAACATTCAGAAAATAAATATCATGGCATCCGGTCCCATCACTTCATGGCAAATAGATGGGGAAACAGTGGAAACAGAGTCAGACTTTATTTTGGGGGGCT
>SJYV01051817.1:0-59020 GCA_006410875.1 Neotragus pygmaeus
GGCAGGAATCCCTTAGAAGAAATGGAGTAGGCATCATGGGCAACAAAAGAAGTCATCAAAGGGTTCCCTTAACTGTCTTTTGGGAAAGTGATACGTCCATTAACTTTGTGTTACCTTTTATTCAGTTGTACTAATACCTGGTTTAGTAACTTCACCTAATAAACCATCTGTTCAGCTTTGGCTTCTGGTAAACAGATAAAAATGTTAAGTTCCACAAAATAAGCATGCATCTTACTTTCACTTATGTAAATGAGACTGACAGATTAAATGATTATTTAATTACAGTAGTCTCAATAAGACCTTAATATTTTTCAACTTTTAATCAAGTATGATCTATCATAGATAGATTATGCAATACCTCCTAAATGTTCATATACTGCTTGTATTTTTAGAATGTTCTTCAATTAGGAACAAACAGAATAAAAGTCATAAAAAAATTTTTAATGGAAAGAGTTATAGAGACATCATATCGAAACACTTTTATATTTATAAATGAGTAAACAAACTTAGGAAATATTCTTCCTAAGGCTAAGGTTTTATAAATACCAATAGAAACAAGATGAAAATATAGATACCTGGATTTCAGTTTAGTTTTCTTCCCACTACTATAATCTGTAAAAGTCATCTCTGAAATAAAAACTTGGATATCATCAGCAAAATTAAAAATCTAAAATGTATTGACTCCCTTCCTATATTTGGCTGTAGGAACTGTTCATAGCAACTCTGAGAGACAGGTACTATCATTATCCCAATTTACAGGTGGAGAAACAAAGCATTAAAAACACTGAGTATCTTTTCCAAAGACACTCTGATAGCAAGTGGTAAAAAGGATTCAGGCTAAGCAGCTTTCAAAACTTCAGTTCAGTTCAGTTCAGTCACTCAGTCGTGTCCAACTCTTTGCAACTCCATGAATCGCAGCACGCCAGGCCTCCATGTCCATCACCAACTCCCGGAGTTCACTCAGACTCACGTCCATCGTCCATCATAGTAAAATAGGTAAAGGGTATTTGTGTATGAGCTCAGTCATGTCTGGCTCTTCGCAACCTCATGGACTTCAGCTTCCCAGGCTCCTTTGTCCATGAATTCTCCAGGCAAGAATATTGGAGTGGGTTGCCATTTCATACTCCAAGGGATCTTCCCAATCCAAGGATCAAACCCGCATCTCTTGCTCCTCCTACACTGGCAGGCAGAGGATTCTTTACCACTGTGCTACCTGGGAAGCCAAGGGTATTTAGGGAGGAAACAAAAAGCAAAGTTCATAGTTCAGTTCAGTCGCTCAGTCGAGTCCGACTCTTTGCGACCCCATGGACTGCAGCATGCCAGGCCTCCCTGTCCATCACCAACTCCTGGAGTTTACTCAAACTCATGTCCATTGAGTTGGTGATGCCATCCAACCATCTCATCCTCTGTCATCTCCTTCTCCTCCCGCCTTCAATCTTTCCCAGCATCAGGGTCTTTTCCAATGAGTCAGTTCTTCACATTAGGTGGCCAAAGTATTGGAGTTTCAGCTTCAGCATCAGTCCTTCCAATGAATATTCAGGACTGACTTGCTTTAGGATGGACTGGTTGGATCTGCAAAGGATTCTCAAGAGTCTTCTCCAATCCCATAGTTCAAAAGCATCAATTCCTCAGCACTCAGCTTTCATAGAAGAGACAGCAATTTCAGGGCAGGGGGTGAACATGAAAATATAACCTGTTGAGCTCTACTTTGAGCCAATCTGCTCCCAGTAGAGCCCAATGGATATAAAAATATTTCCTTTTAATATTTTTATAAGCTTGTCATCCAATTCAACTTTTTTCCAAAACATACTTAACCCAGCCACTTCTAGATTTAGTCAGCACTCAAGGCATTTATTTTAATGCCCATGTGCTGAGGGTAAAAAAGCATGCAGCAAATAAATCAGCTGTGCAAAAGCTCCCTTCATATATCAAGCCACCTTTACAGAAAGTTATTAGAGGCCTCAAAGTCTCCATAAAATAATCCATTTACATTCACTGTCCACTTAAGTGGCAATCTCTAAATTTATGAGTTAGCTACTTGCTGAAATATCACATAACTTTGCTGAGTGTTAATTTCTTGGATGACCCCGGTCCTGTAAGAAAAGTGCAAACAGGAGTCAGAGTAAAGAAATGAATACATCCCATTTCTGGACTCTTAGATATGAACCCAGACCACTCAAAAATCACTGTGTCCTCAAGGGAATTTTTGGACAAATGCTTAAATTATGATATACTAAAGATTAGAGAATATACCTACAATTTTTTCTTTTAAAATGTAGCTAAATTTTAGCTATATATTCTTCAGTTGTTACCAAATATGCTTTATTTTTAAATACCCAACATATAAAATAAACATCATATGTTCAGAAAAAGTAATAGGAAGGCTATTGTTTTCTTTTTTCCATTTGCTGACTACAAACATGACTATTGCAAGCTAATTCATTCCAAGTGTGGGTGCATGGACGTGAAAATAGTATTGCGTTTCCTTTTTATTTCAAGATTGGTCTACCCAACTTTCCATTTCAACTCTTTGATTGTTTCCCCTAGTGTTGAACAAGCAGAGTTCTGCCTCCCTCCCAGTGTACAGAGTTCTGACCCTTAGAAGGTGGAAGCACAAAGGAAAGCTTTAGCACTTGATGTTTGGCAAAACATCTCCAAAATCTCTCATAAGTAAGAGAGGGCTTGAAGAACCTCTCTACACCAGTATTGGCTAAACTACCCTCACTTGCATACTGCTGTCTTGACTTGTATCTTATCTCTATAACACCTAGACTCGTATACTTGTATTCTAATTTAAATAATATCATTATTTTTATTTAAATAAATTCAGTTTTAAAAAGCTTTCTACCTTTATTTTAAGTGAAAAGCCAATACCATGTGTCATTTAAAATGGCCATAAACCTATTGCTGGATGCAGCTGTTGGCCCAGGTCAGCCTCCAGATTATTCAATAGGGAGACAGCAAGTGCCAGTGACTAGTTAGGACACATCAGCACCACACTGAGGTTTTGTTTTGGGGTTTTTTTCCTCTATCTCTATTCTAATTAGGAAAATATTGTTGTGGTTTTTTTTAAAGAGTGCTTCTCTTTCTAAAATGTGGCTTGGAGCTTTTAAATGCCGTACCCATGTATCTTCTAAAATCATCTCAAGTTCCTCCAGGCAGCCCAGTGGCACGCTCAGAACACTGCTGTCAATTATTCAGAATTTCACAAGCCCAAACCCTGCTTCTAGTTGGTTCAGAATTCAGCAGCATGGTTGTCATCTACAGACTTCTCTGGGCTCTCCTTGCCTCTCTCCACCCACTCAGACTCACCTGTGCTGTTCTCAAAGCAGGATCAGTCTGGTTGGGTGGAGAATTTCCACTGCCAGCAAGCAGGCATGCATGATTACCTAGCAAACTGCTAGCTCAGTTCCAATTTCAAAAAAGTAAAGGTGGGTCCCACATCTATCTGCTCATACTGTCTCTAGATTTACTTTTTCAGTCCAATGTTGTGCTTTCAAAGGTTTAGACATTTGTCATAAATAATGAGACGTCTAAAAACTCTGTCTTCCTTAACACAAACCCTTTTTCTTTATTCTCCTTGCTAACTATATGTTCCACTTGGAAACAAAGTTCATATTCTTGGTTCTAGAATAACTGTCTTACTCATTATAATTTTTACAAACTCTAACTTTGGACAGGAGATTTTTCTTACCCATAACATTCTTAAAATATAAATTTTCCACATGATGTATTTTTTACTAGAAGATAGTCAAATACTGCCAACATAATACATACTTCCTTTTTGAAACTACCGGGAGAGCTGTGTGACCTCATAAAGAAATGTTAGCAGTCAAATGAAGATGTTGTGCACTATCTTTACTGCAATAATCTTCTTCCCAATTATTCCAGCTTTAAAAATCAAATTCAAACACTGCTGAAAACTCAGCATTGATATAAAATATAAGTCAGTGGCCAGGATTAGTTAAACTATATGCACTTGTTATGTTTCACACAACCAAACTTCTGGGTATTTCCTGAACATTACATGTGATCAAATGGCTTTTCACCCACTATATGGGCTTTTAAAGGCTCACCATGATTTCACTTACAGCTATTATTTCTAATACAGTTGAGCATTGACCTGACGACCCATCAGATCATCCAGAATACAAAACAAAGGACACATACTGGTCAACTGCTCGCTGGCAAGTTCCTCAGTGACCAGGTCATGAGTGATCNACCAAGATTTCACTTACAGCTATTATTTCTAATACAGTTGAGCGTTGACCTGACGACCCATCAGATCATCCAGAATACAAGACAAAGGACACATACTGGTCAACTGCTCGCTGGCAAGTTCCTCAGTGACCAGGTCATGAGTGATCTGAAGGCATTCAGCAAGTATACAGGAAAAGATTAATGAAAGAGGAGGAAAATCTTCAGCTAACACCACAGTCAAACTAGCTGTTCTACAGAGACTTTAAACTCACAATCCAGCTACTTTGGCACTGAACTCTATATCAGGGCATTAACCACTTTCAGACAACTTAAATATTATTTCTCTAATTGAAAAATGGTGCCTACAATTAAAAGCCAATGATGTGAGCTGAAAAATAATATACGCATTATTTTGGATGACCCAAATATCAATGATTCATTAAAATAATCTCAAAATGAGTCTTTTTTTAACATAAGAGAAAAATTGTAAGAAAGAGGCAATTAGATGATAGATATGGTATTTCTGTGGTGAGCTCCTGCAGCAGCTCATCATATTTACCCAGGTGTCTCTTTAGGGTCTTATTTGTGAAAGGTTGTGATAAAGTGGAATAGAACTCTAAATTCATTTGGCTTTTGAGATTATCACTCTATTTAACCTTGAAAGCTCTCTGCATTTTCTCATGCCTTTGTTTGCCTTCAGGAATTTATCTTCATTTTAACTTTAATCCATCTTATATCTCCTGCCTCATCTTTGATCCACAAGGTTCAACCTTTAAAAAAAAAAAAAAAAACTTCAGTGTTTACAGTGTAGGTGGGGAGTGGGAGGGCTTCCATCTGTTTTCCATAAAGATATATAATATGGTCATGTTAAAAAGGTTATACATACATACATACATGTGTGTGCACCTGTGAGATCAACCAAGGACCATTTTATTTGTTACACTGAAAAACTAGCCTCTGGGTAATACTTGTTCCATATCAAGTAGCAGTTTCACCTGGGATTTACGACACTGATTCTGTCAGTTACATTATCCTCAAGGTAACAGCATTTTGTCTCAAGAAGCCCAAGCATTTCAACATTACTTCTTACAAAAGTGGGAGCAAACACTTAGCAACGTTGCCTTAAGAACCGTGAAACTAGCTTTGCAACAGCTATCTTAGACCTCCATAGAGAACCACAATAGTTTAGACCAGCTTTTCATAATCAGGGACATTTTCTGCATTAGCCATTGCAAACACAAAACCTAAGATCTGTTAACTTTCCAAGCCTCTCCACCAAATTATATACCACTGTCTTCAAAAATTTTAAATATTCAAAGAATGTCCACAAAAAATAATTTATCCTTCTAAAATAAAATTATATTAAAATTTTACATTAAAATCAACTTAATGAAATGCATGCTAGTAAGTGCATTAGGACTAGAATTTGATATAATAAGAAGTGGGGTCTACCAAAGTAAACATGCCTGGGACATACTGTGATCACCCTAGATCTTCATTCACATGTCAGCAAGGCAGTAATTACAGACTGGAACACTGAGAATTTCATAAAGCAATGAAAAATCTGTATTAGAGTTGTCTAGAAATTACTTTCTCATAGAGGTTAAATCAGATTAATTGGGATTTCCCTAAAATCTTACCCAGTGAGAACCAAATCCCAGAAGACTTGGGTCTTCTTATTATAATTGGTCTTATTCTTATCTCATTTCTGAAAACAGTATGAGGCGAACAGCTATATTCTAGGATAATTAAATGCAGTTCACAGTGTCCCAAACTTATCAGGAGTATCAAGGTGTCTATGATATATTTATGTTTATATATAACCAACGATTTAATGATGTCAAAGATACACCACATTAGAGATGCTAAGGAAATGTTCCCATACAATAGTAATTGTTTCATATTTATTTTATTTAACAACTCAGAATATCTAACAATGACCCCCATGTGTTTCTTGCCGGAGAAAAATCAGAAAAAAAGAATCCTCAGGAGAATGCTATGTGCTTTTAAAGGTTAGACTTATAAACTACCTTATATCAAAACACCACATCCTATTACAGTTCCGCACCTTGTTGAACGCCCAATATAAACTTGGACTTGAAATCAAGCACCCCAGTGTTACAAGCTAGCCTGTTTTTTCACAGTAACAATTCCACGGAGAGAAACTGCTCTCACTTTCTAATAGTTTGAGACTCTGAAATGTGAGTGCTTCTCTTCAGTAATTTTCCATCACATGGGCAAGATGGATCTTGAAGGTGAAACACTGTTTCTTATTTACCTCTTCAACAGGATTGAAAATATTCCTCCCATACAGGGGCATTCATTTTACTTAAATAAAACCAGGATTGATCTCAATGGCTTCGTTTCTTTTTCCAAATCTTTCCTCATAAAAAAACATTGATTTCTTAGCTCATAGGACTTGATAGGGAAATTTTTTTTAACATGCTACCTGTATCTGAAAGGGATATGCTGGCCTATCATTGTTACAACATGCTGTTTGAGTTCTATCAAGGCAGTCACATTTAGTGGCTAGCTTTCTGGCTAACCACGGATNCCTGAATCCCCCTCCCACCTCCCACCCCACAGCGTCTCTCTGGATCATCCCCGTGCACCAGCCCCAAGCAAAAACTGTTAAATTAACTGAATTTAATTAAATCCTGAACAAATGGAAATTTTTTTGTAAAACTTTAATGTCAAGTTTTAATTTCTAAGACTCCTGGTTTATAGACGTTTTGTTTTGGTTAGCTCTATAATTCATTTAATAGTTGCTGCTTACCTCGGAAAACCAAACTTGAACACAAATGTATGCAAAACAGCATATGAAAGTGTTTCATACAAGTTGGTCCTGGTGGTGCATGTTAGAATCAGGAGGATGAGAAAAGGAGATAGGGCCTAATCCCAGACCTACTTCCTGAATTAGAATCCCAACTGTCTCTGACACATATCTCTATAAAGAACCACTGATAGAGGTATAGGCAATTACAAAGGAGTTCAGAAAATGAAGACACTTTATAGTGACATTGTGAAAGGTAAACAAACTTTGTTACAGAAAGAGTATCACTGTAAAATGATAAGTGGAAAGTGCTGTAAAATGTTAATGACCAGCATCAGCGTCATGACTTCCAATAGGAATTTTCTGGTAGCTACTTGGGGAGAAAGTTTCCGAGCTCAGCTTTCAAAGATGCACTGTATATAAGACAGACCATATTAAAATATATAAATATATATTCCATGAGTCTATTTCCTTACTCTCATCTATTTTCAATTGTATACCAATTATTTTCAACTCAACTTTAAAAAATCATCACTCTTGAACTGATTTATAAAATTTTCATCTTTAAATCTTACTACAATTTTAGATACATCCAATTATTTCTAACTTGGTGAATTATCCTTGTTAATTTTTAAAAATTCATGAAAAAGGGACATATTTGTCTATTAGAATATCCAGATTATACACTAATATGTGGTCTTTGTGTGATTCAAAACCCTGTAGTACATTAAATAGTATCACTCACAACTTGATCTGAAAATATGAAAATGTTTATTATATTCAAAACAGTTTGGAAATTGGTTGTTTTGTTTCAATATGAAACTTCACCAGCTTCTATTTGGACTTGTGCCATAATTTTTAATTAATACTCTGAGGTTCCAGAACATGGTTCAGAAACAATGGTAAATCATTACCTTACAGACAGTGATTTCTGAATTAATTTCTAAGCACCAATAGCAATTCTACTATTATGAGCTGCATTTATATCATAAATTATTTTGTGGGCCCTGATGCCCATGCCAGACAAATTCGATATTACTAATGTGCGTGAAGACAGCAATTTGACAAAATACTATTTAGAGCACAAAGGGCAAAATTATTACAACTCTTGGTCAGGTCCCTCTTGTGATTAAAAATGACAACAAAAAACTAGCCAAATAATACGTGAAACATATATGTTGAAAATCTGGTTCATCTTCAGCAAACACCTGAGAAGAAACTAGTTAGCAGCTTGACAGATTCAAGACAGAGAGAAGCATCTTTTCTTGGTGCTATTTTAAATTGCTCCATGGGAGGGTGAGTCAGTGAAACTGGGGTCAGAAGGGAAAAAAAATAGGTGCTTCTTAGAATAAGGAAGAAGAGGGCGATAGAGAATACTAAAGAAAATCACCAGAAAATATGTGTTAAAAATAAAGTAAAATAAAGTAAAAAATAAATAAATAAACAAACCCAGAGTAACTTCAAGTTCTTAAGGAAATCTTCATTTAGAAAAAATCACATCTAAGCAATAGTATGTGCCTANATACTAAAGAAAATCACCAGAAAATATGTGTTAAAAATAAAGTAAAAAATAAATAAATAAACAAACCCAGAGTAACTTCAAGTTCTTAAGGAAATCTTCATTTAGAAAAAATCACATCTAAGCAATAGTATGTGCCTAGAAATAAAAATAAAGCATGATTTTTATTTTTTTTTAATTTATTTATTTATTTATTTTTAAATTTAACTTTACAATACTCTATTGGGTTTGCCATACATCGACATAAGTACTGTTAAACCTCAAGAGTACATTCAAGAGTTAGCTTAATCTACAACTCAAGATACTGCAAGAGTTTTAACAGGCTCATAGGAAACAGGAAAGTATGTTCTGACTATCAGCTTGATGTAAACTAGTCATACCTAAAGGAGATATTGTGACATATTGTGACAGCAACTCTGCACACAGGGGTCGCAAACACGTTTTATAAAGGGCCGGATTGCAAACATTCTCCCTGGAGCCCGGCATGGCAATCCAGTCCAATATTCTTGCCTGGAGAATTCCCCTGGACAGAGGAGGCTGGTGGGCTACAGTCCATGGGGTCACAAAGAGTTGGACATGACTGAAGCAACTTAGCATGCACACAGCAAATACTTTAAGATTTGTAGGCCATAAAGTCCCTCACAACTGCTTAATTCTGCCACTGGTGGTGAAAAGCAGCCATAGGCAGTGTGTAAACACCTGGGCATGGCTGCATTCCAACTAAATTCACTTACAAAGGCAAGCAAAGCCTAAGACAGACAGAGACCAGCCTATGAGAATGGCCAACATCCAGAACACGGACACCACCAAACGCTGGTGAGGGTGTGAAATGAGAACTCTCATTAACTGCTGGTGGGAATATAAAGCAATACCATGATACGGCCACTATGCAGCTTGGCAGGGTCTTAAAAAACTCACCATATTCTGACCATACAATCCAGCACTCATGCTCCCTGGTATCTACCCAAAGGAGCTGAAAACTTACGTCTCCATAAATACGCGCACACAGACGTTTACAGGATTTGTTCATAATGGTCAGAATTTCAAAGCAGTAAGATGTCCCTTGGCAGTGAGTGGATAAACGCGCTGTGGTCCATCTAGACAATGGAGTAGTATTCAGTGCTAGAAAGAAATGAGCTGTCAAACCACGAAAAGACACAGAGCATCTCAAATGCACGTGACTAAGGGAAAGAAGCCAATTTCCCAACTGAGTGGCATCACTTGCGCTTTCCACAGAGATAGTAAAAGATCCCTGGTTGACGAGGGTTGTGGGGTAGAGGGATAAACAGGCAGGCACAAAGGATTTTAGGCCATTGTATGAAAGTACAGTGGTGGACGTCTGTCATGATGCATTTGACAAAGCTCGCAGAATGTGCAACGCCAAGATGAACCGTAAATTGGGGTTGATACGATATGTCAACATAGGCTAACTGACAGTAACAAATGCATATCTTTGGCGGGGGACATTGATGAGGGAAGAGACTGTGCATCTGTGGGGAAAGAGCTATACAGAAAACCCCCAGACCTTGTATTTAATACTGTTATGGACCCAACACTGCTCTGAAAAATGAAGTGCATTACAAAACAAAAAGAGGTAATCCACAGGTTCTGAGACAATTAAAGGAGTTATATCTATAAACCGTTCAGGAAAGTCTCTCACACACATGATATACTTAATGATTTAAGCTATTATTTTTACATTTCTGCCATTCCATAAGCTTTCTCTGAGCAAAGGAAGCACCTACTCTTTTGACTGCACTAAAGAAAAAGGAAAAAATACAAGAAGAGAAATATGTTAAAAGCTCAAAAGATTATTCTGCCACACAGAGTTGCCCCAACATGCCACTGACTGGGATAAGAACTAGAATGTGATCTCCTAAAGATACTCACTTTGATTCTTAACATAAGATCAAAAACACACCATCTCTAAGCAGTTCATCACAACTCTCACACATGCCTATGGATTGAGAGAGGGAAATATGGAGAAAATATGGAGAAACTTGATAATAAAGAATAATACCAGCCACAACATCTTTAGGGAACAGGCTGAGAAGCAGTACAACTTTTCAGTTCACCACCAGAATACAGTTGGATACAACAGAGCAAAGGCGAGTGACTATCACTTGGAGCATCACCCACTCCAGCTAATAGTCAACACAGCTGGGCATTAATCCCAGACAGGCTGTGGCTAATAACTCCTTCATGAAGCAAATGCCTATTCCAGTACAAAAGTAGCATCATCTGAGCCATCAGGGAAGCTTGATATTTCCTATTTGATCAAATAGAAGCAAATCTTAATTTCCTAACATAGGAAACAAGTATATGGGGGTTCACATGAAAATTCTTATTCTCGGCATTTTGAAGAAACTTAACATGTGGACTTTGAAAACACTGACATTTGAGTCACTTAACGCACACTCAGTGCTGGCAGGTCTGGGCACAAGGCGATATTTATTGTGTAACTTAAATTAACACTATCTTAATTTGTGTGTGTGTGTGGGAGGGTGGTGCCTACCCTTGTGGCTCAGCTGGTAAAGAATCCACCTCCAATGCAGGGGACCTGGGTTTGATCTCCGGTTGGGAAGATCCCCTGGAGATGGGAATGGCTACCCACTCCAGTATCCTGGCCTGGAGAATTCCATGGACTGTATAGTCTGTGGGTTCACAAAGAGTCATACACAACTGAGTGGCTTTCACTCTCACATTTTTTAAAATTCAAGTTACTATTTAGTACATGCTTTGAATTACAACTAACATACAATAAAACACTTATTTTGTATCCTAAGATGTTTTTAGGTATATAATTCATATTCAAAAACTGGCCTACATAAACTTAAGAGCAAGTAGCAACTGTGAAAATAAAATTCATGATCAGCTTATTACCAAGATATAACCATATATATTATATATATATATATATATATATATATACCCTAAATAACACGATTGTTTTAATCATCTTTTAAATACCCAAATTAAAACTTTCTACCTATTCATTCCTTTATTTTATTAAAAAAAACATTTTGAGGACACTTACTAGGTAACAATGGTGACAGTATCTATTCTCTCCCTTGCCAGCATTGCTAATTTTTCAGTATTTGGAGTATTAAAATTTCAACTGTAAGCTGTCTTACATCACACACAGGAACAAATTTGTACCATAAACTCACAGACCCTAAGTTTATCATCAAGTCAGCCTAGAGATGGCTGTACAGAGTAGCACCTAGCCTCTTCTCTTCTTACCTGAATACCTACAGCAACTGGTTTATTGAACCTCAAATATAATAACTGGTTCTTTACCTGTGCCTCGGATACCCAAAAGGTCTTCAGTCTCTCCCAGGAATCCTCTTCTCCTGTCACGCTGTCCTCCACTACCCCTCGGGGTTTGCTTAAACTCCTGTCCATTGGGTGGGTGATGTTATCTAACCATCTCACCCTCTGCCACCCCCTTCTCCTTTTGTCTTCAATCTTTCCGAGCATCAGGTTCTTTTCCAATGAATCTGCTCTTCACATTGGAGCTTAGGCATCAGTCCTTCCAATGAATATTCAGGGTTGACTTCCTTTAGGATTGATTGGTTTTATCTCCTTGCTGTCCAAGGTACTCTCAAGAATCCTCTCCAGTACCACAATTACAAAGCATCAACTTTCTGGAACTCAGCTTTCTGTATGGTCCAATTCTCACATCCATACATTTTTACTGGAAAAACACCAGCTTTGACTAGATGGACCTTTGTCCGCAAAGGGATGTCTCTGCTTTTTAATACACTAAGTTTGTCATAGCTTTCCTTCTAAGGAGCAAGAGTCTTTGAATTCATGCCTGCTGTCACCATCAGCAGTGATTTTGAAGCCCCCAAAATTAAAATCTATCACTGTTTCCAATTTTTCCCCTATTTGCCATGAAGTGATGGGACTAGATGCCATGATCTTCGTTTCTTGAATGCTGAATTCCAAGCCAGCTTTTTCAGTCTTCTCTTTCACCCTCCTCACGAGGCTCTTCAGTTCTTCTTTGCTTTCTTCCAGGTGGTATCATCTGCATATCAGAGGCTATTGATATTTCACCTGGCAATCTTGATTGCAGCTTGTGATTCATCCAGCCTGGTATTTTGCATGATGTACTCTGTACAGAAATTAAATAAGCAGGGTGACAATATACAGCCTTCACATTCTCCTATCCCAATTTGAACCATTCACTTGTTCCATGTCCAGTTCTGTTTCCTGACCTACACACAGGTTTCTCAGGAGGCACATAAGGTGGTCTAGTATTCCCATTTCTTTAAGAATTTTCCACAGTTTGTTGTGATCCACACAGTCAAAGGCTTTAGTGTTGTCAATTAGGCTGAATTAGATATTTTTCTGGAACTTCTTTGCTTTGTCCATGATCCAACAAATGTTGGCAATTTGATATCTGCTTCCTCTGCCTCTTGGAAATCCAACTACCACATCTGGAAGTTTTCGGTTCAGGTACTACTGAAGTCTAGATTGGAGGATTCTGAACATTACCTTGCAAGCATGTGAAATGAGTGTAATTGTATAACAGTTGGTACATTTTTTCTCATTGCCCTTTTTTGATATTGGAATAAAAACTGACCTTTTCTAGTTCTGGGGCAACTGCTGAGTTTTCCAAATTTGCTGGCATATTGAGTGCAGCACTTTAACAGCATCATCTTTCAGGATGTGAAACAGCTCAGCTGGAATTCCATTACCTCCAATAGCTTTGTTTGTAGTGATGCTTCCTAAGGCNCGTCTGTGTTCATTCAAAATTCATATATTGAAGCTATCTCCAGTAGATGATATTTGGAGTTGGGGCCTTCGGGAGGTAATCAGGTTTAGATGAAGTCATGAAGGTAGAGCAACCATGGCAGAACTCATGAGTGCTAAGTCAATTCGGTCATGTTCAACTCTTCGTGACCCTAAGGACTTCAACCCACCGGGCTCCTCTGTTCATGGGATTCTCCAGGCAAGAACACTGGGGTGGGTTGCCATGCCCTCCTCCAGGGGATCCTCCCAACCCAGGGGTCGAACTCGCNGTCAATTCGGTCATGTTCAACTCTTCGTGACCCTAAGGACTTCAACCCACCAGGCTCCTCTGTTCATGGGATTCTCCAGCCAAGAACACTGGGGTGGGTTGCCATGCCCTCCTCCAGGGGATCCTCCCAACCCAGGGGTCGAACTCACATCTCTTATGTCTCCTGCATCAGCAGGTGGGTTTGTTACCACGAGCATCACCTGGGAAGCCCAGTGTCCTTATAGCAGAGGAGAAGACACCACTGCCGCTTGTCTCTACCGTGAGAAGATATAGCAAGGAGGCAGCTGTCTGTAAGCTAGGAAGAGGGCCTTCAGCAATACTTTGAATCTGCCAGCACATTAATCTTAAGGCTTCTCAGCTTGCAGAACTGTGATAAATAAATGTCTGTTGTTTAAACTACTCAGTCTACGGTATTTTGTTACAGTAGCCAAAGAAAGAAAGCTGAGCACCAAAGAATTGATGGAACTGTGGTGCTGAAGAAGACTCTTGAGAGTCCCTTGCACTGCAAGGAGGTCAAACCAGTCAATCCTAAAGGAAATCAGTCCTGAATATTTATTGGAAGGATTGATGCTAAAGCTGAAGCTCCAATACTTTGGCCACCTGATGCGAAGAACTGACTCACTGAAAAAGATCCTGATACTGGGAAAGACTGAGGGCAGGAGGAGAAGGGGACGAAAGAGGATGAGATGGTTGGATGGTATCACTGACTCGACAGACATGAGTTTGAGTGAACTCCAAGAGATGGTGAAAGACTGTGCTGCAGTCCACGGGGTCGCAAAGAGTAGGACACGACTGAGCAACTAAACTGAACTGAACTGAGCCAAACTAATACACGTTACAGTGTAAGGCCTTTTGCTTTACTGAAAAGAACAGAAGACCCCCTTGGTAGATTTTGAAGTGAAGGGAGATGGGATCTGGGTTACATTTTAACAAGACCATTCAGAATCGTATTTGAGAACACACACTGAAGTGGGGCAGATGCAGGATAGTAGAGACCAGAGAGGAAACTACCACACACAGCAGTTCCAGCGAGGGAGCTGCTGGGTGCGACCCAGTTAGTAGCAAAGAAGATTGTGAGCAGTGGCAATATTCGGGATTTCAGGTAGAGTCAGTACATGTGCTGACAGACTGGCTATATTCTATGAATGAAAAAAGAGGCAAAGATGATTCAAAGTTTCAAGGGCTGAGCAGTCAGAAAGTGGGAGTTGTCAGTGACTGATATGGGGGAGACAGTGAAGGAAGCAAATGTGGAGGAGGACAAAAGAATCCTTTTTTGGACATGCTAATTTTGAAACAGCTACTCGACATGTAAATGAAACTGTCAAGTGGTCCTCTGGATATACGGTTCTGGAATCGGGGAGCAGTCTAGGCCAAATATATAAATTTTGCAACTGTCAACTCATGGATGAGATTTAAGCCATGAAGCAGATGAGATCACCAACTTAACAAGGAGAAAAAGAGAAGAGGTACAAGGTCTGAGCCCTGAGCCAAAGTCACATCAAAAAGGTCAAGATAAATAAGACACAGCAAAAAAGAGCTAGAAAAGGCATGGTAGTACTGGAGGAAGTAATCCAGGAGAGTGTGGTATCCTGGGAGCTAAGTGAAGAAAGAGTTTTCAAGAAAAAAAAAAAAAAAGGAATTATCAACTCTGTAAATGCAGCTAATAGGTCGAGTTAGGTGAGAACTGAGAACTGCATTTAGCAACGTGAGAGTCTTTACTGACCTTGGTAAGAGCAATTTCAGTGGGACATAGAGTGTCAAAAGCCTGAGAAAATGAGTGTAAGAGAGAAATGAAGAGAGGAATCGGGGACTGGAGGTGCGAGTAACTCTTTTAAGGACTTTTTCCACAAAGAGAAACAAAGAAAACAGGTTGGAGAGAAATTCTGTTAAGAATCATATTTCTATTTTAAAATGAGCTAATACCATGCTGTTTCCAATACGTACCAGTGGTAAGATGCTTGAAATTTAAATATGATCACAGACATACTCTAATTTCTACATCTTCAGGTGCTACTGATAGTGTCACAATTTTCAGTTCTAATTTGTTCAGAAATGTAATTATTTTGGTTTTCCTTCTACGATTAACATAGCAATATGCTTATTTGGCTCCACCCCCTGGCATGCTGTGATTCATGGGGTCACAAAGAGTCGGATACAACTGAGTGACTGGACTGAAAAATTTAGTACTTTTTAAACATATTCTATCAACTAACACCATCTCACAATTCAACTTAAAGTTAGCGTAACTACATGTTGGGAAAAATGCGGGTGGTGTGTACTTATCTATCTTTCCTTTCTTGCCAAAATATGATACACACTAGTGTTTTGATCTTTAATCTGAAACATCAAGTTGTTTCTCTCCTCCAGTTCTTTTGCTTAGAAGCAAGAAAAGATATATCCTCCATAATCAGAAGAAATACACACAATGTGTATGTATAAGAGATGAGTCTAAATCTATAATCTCAAATCCCCCTTCAAACATGATATCACCCTCACTATCCACATCTCTACCTGAAGACTTAAGGCAACAGAGGACCATTGCTTTTTTAGAAGCAAGATGCTCCTCAACAAAGTCTGGCTATTCCACAGTCTTCCACCCCTAAGGAAAGTTCATGTGGCAACACTGCAGTGGACCATTGATAAGTTTCCACTGAACAGCATATGGCTGAAGCATTTTAGAACTGTTATTAGTGGGACTTTGAAAAAAGACTAGAAGTCTATCAATAGTTACCCATTTTCCCCACAGTAGCAAAGCTTAACTTTCTGAGTCATCTTTTAGATCTAACTGAGCAAAAATATTTAGAGACCAGAAGTATACACTGCAAAATTTTAAATATCTCTTTAAATAAACATTAAACATGTAAAATAACTGTTCTACTAAGAAAAAGCAGTGAAGTGCTACTCAATACTATTTTTTATTATTTCGGTTAAGTGGTTACAAGTAAAATTAATTAAACAGAACAAGAAGTAATTCAGTGCTTTCACTCTATCAATCATTTAATTAGAACCTATAATGTGCCAGGTTCTGTGCTAGGAATATAAGGATGAAAAAAGACACTTTTCTTGCCTTTGAAGAGCTCATGTTCTATCAGGAAAGACAAAACTTGAAACAATGAAAATATAACATGGAAAGTGCTCTAATAAAACATTAGAGATAGGTACAAAAAGAAATAGAAGCATGGAGTGATTAATTCCATTATTTTCAGTGGGGAAAACGAGAGAGGAGTTAGTATTTGAAGGGTGAAACTCATTCTAGAGTTTGCAGAGGGGTGAGGGAGGCCAGAAAGACAGGTGGAATAATTTAAAGCAGTATCTGGACACAGCAACCCACTCCAGTATTCTTGCCTGGAGAATCCTGTGGACAGAGGAGCCTGGCGGCTCACAGTCCGTAGGGTCACAAANTTTGCAGAGGGGTGAGGGAGGCCAGAAAGACAGGTGGAATAATTTAAAGCAGTATCTGGACACAGCAACCCACTCCAGTATTCTTGCCTGGAGAATCCTGTGGACAGAGGAGCCTGGCGGCTCACAGTCCATAGGGTCACAAAGAGTCAGACTTGACTAAGCAACAAAACACACACCGGCATACCCATGACTGCAGAGGCTCAGCAACAAAATATTACTTTTCACTTTTGTGGAGGCTGAGAAGTCCAAGATCAAGATGCTACAGATATTGTGTCTGGTGAGAACGAGCTCCCTGGTTCATAGATGACCATATAAATTGCTGCATCCTCAGTTGGCAGAAGGGTCCAGGATCGCTCTTTCATAAGGGCACTAATACCATTCATGGGGGAAGGTACCCTGGAAGAGACCATGGCACCCCACTCCAGTACTCTTGCCTGGAGAATCCCATGGACAGAGGAGCCAGGTGGGCCACAGTTCACAGGGTGGCAAACAGTCCGACATGACTGAAGGGACTTATTACAGCACAATCCCATGCGTGAGGGTGCAGCCTTCATAACCTAACCACTTCTCAAGGTCTCATCTCCAAATACCATCTCAGGGACTTTCCTGGGGGTCCAGCGGTTGAGAATCCACCTTCCAATGCAGGGGCCGTAGGTTGGATCCCCGGTCTGGGAAGATGCCACATGCTGTGGAGTATGAAGACGGTGCCCCACAGCTACTGACACCCACAGGCCTGAGAGCTTGTGCTCTGCCATAAGAGAAGCCACAACCATGAGGATCCCACGAGCCGCCACTAGAGAGGAGCCCCTGCTGGCCACAGCTAGAAACAGCCTGCTCCCAGCAAGGAGGACCAAACGCAGCCAATAAAAAACAATTTAAAAAATATATACCATCACAATGGTAATTAGGCTTCCACGTGCAAAGTTTGGGTGGACATACTCAATACTCAGTCCATGGGCTTCCCAGCTGGCACTATTATATAATAGATGTGTGTCTCAGAAACAAGACAGTCAGAGAAAAAGATGGATTTTTCTTTCTCGAGAGTTTCTCTGCAGAAAAAGACCTGGAAGGGGGTTCCATAACTAAACATGACAGGGGGCAGACATGGAGGAAGCAAAGGAAGACTTGCTGCTCAGTCGTTCAGTCATATCCAGCTTTTTGCAGCCCCATGAACTGCAGGCTTCCCTGTCCTTCACCATCTCCCAGAGCTTGCTCAGACTCACATCCATCAAGTTGGTGATGCCATCCAACCATCTCATCCTCTGTCGTCTCCTTCTCCTCCTGCCTCCAATCTTTCCCAGCATCAGGGTATTTTCAAATCAGTCAGTTCTTCATATCAGGTGGCCAAAGTATTGGAGCTTAAGCTTCACCATCAGTCCTTCCAATAAATATTCAAGGTTGGTTTCCTTTAGGATTGACTGTTTTTATCTTCTTTAATTTGACCATCAAGAGTCCTCTCCAGCACCACAGTTCAAAGGCGTCAATTTTTCAGTGCTCAGCCTTCTCTTTATGATCCAACTCTCACATCCATACATGACTACTGGAAAAACCACAGCTCTGACTAGACAGACCTTTGTTGGCAAAGTAATCACTCTGCTTTTTAATATTCTGTCTAGGTTTGTCATAGCTTTTCTTTCAAGAAGCAAGCATCTTTTGATTTCATGGCTGCAGCCACCATCTGCAGTGATTTTGGAGCCCAAGAAAATAAAGTCTGTCACTGTCTCCATTATTTCCCCATCTATTTGCCATGAAGAGATGGGATCAGATGCCATGATCTTCATTTTTTGAATGCTGAGTTGTAAGCCAGCTTTTTTATTCTCTTATTTGACTTTCATCAGGAGCCTCTTTAGTTCCTCTTCGCTTTCTGGCATAAGGATAGTATAATCTGCATATCTGAGGTTATTGATATTTCTCCCAGCAGTCTAGATTCCAGCTTGTGCTTCATCCAGTTCAGCATTTAGCATGATGTACTCTGCATATAAGTTAAACAGGGTGATAATATACAGCCTTGATGTACTCTTTTCCCACTTTTGAAGCAGTCCGTTGTTCCATGTCCAGTTCTAACTGTTGCTTCTTGACCTACATACAGGTTTTTCAGGAGGCAGGTAAGATGGTCTGGTATTCCTATCTAAGAATTTTCCAGTTTGTTGTGATCCACACGTCAAAGGCTTTAGCACAGTTAATGAAGCAGAAGTAGATGTTTTTTCTGGAATTCTCTTGCTTTGTCTATGATCCAACAGATCATAGACAATGATTTGATTTGATTCCTCTGCCTTGTCTAAATCCAGCTTGAACATCTGGAAGATCTCTTTCAGAAATCTATTATAAAATCTATATTCTTCAAAGTTTTTAGAGGCAAATAGAATTGTCTTGACATCTAATAACATGCAGACTTGGGCTTCAAGGCAAGTGAAAATAAGCTTCACTTTATGTGAGACACAAGTATAAGCCTATGTGAAGACATACTGCCCCCAGATAGTTACTTCCTGGGCAATGAAAGCAATTTTATACTCCTCTGTCTTTGTGAGGTAGTATTAGTTTACATGTAACAGTCAAAGGCAGTAAGAGCTACATGGAAACTATGTCATGGAGGGTTGTGATAAGGACCTTCTAGAAAAACTAGATAATAAGAGAAATTAAATTTTACTGTGAAAAAAATATGACAAATAATAGAACTGGAAATGTGGGAGTTTCACAGCTAAAACTGGCTCTATGAAGTGTTCAGCACGTTCCATGGGAAAGAAAACTACATTTAAGAGACACGGACAGTTACCAGACGGATGTCCTCCCCTGTATGAGATATTCCTAGGCTTTCTCACAGGCTGAATAAAGTCTCTCCCTTCCGCTTGTTTTCATTCCATATTTCAGACACAAATTTCTAAGTACAATCCAGTTTTCCTGGTACCTTGGTGTAGGAAAATAACTGAGCCAGAACAAGCATTCTTGTCACCAGAAAGGGTGGGATTGTCTGAAGTCCTTGCTGAGACTGAATTATAGTCCAGTTTCTCCCCAGGTCCAGTCGGCATCCTTCACTGCTCTTCCCAGGTGTTGATTCAAATGCACTTTAATTCTTATAGCCTAATCTCGAGCTCACAGTTCAACATCCCTGAAAACCCAACCTCCAACCTCTATCTTTAAGCACAGTAGGAACCAGGTGTTTTCAACTGATGTTGTCAGCAATCTGTCTATCTTTCAGATCCGCATTAAATTCATTTTTAACAAATCACTCCTCTGTGATAGAAAGAGGTTTTTAATGTCACTTCACCAAAGTTTTTTTTTTTTAATCAGCTCTGTAATAATAAATTTATCTAATGAAAATTGTATAAACAAGTGCAAGAAGTAAAGTAAGCGATTTGTTATCCAAGGAGTTGTTACAAGAAAGCTGAAAATGTCTAAAATTAGAAAGAATGTCAGATTCTTTACCATCTGAGCCACCAGGGAAGACCTAGAGAGAATGTCACACTAAAAAAAAAAAGTCAGCCAATAGAAATGAAAAGTTATTTCTGATTCTCACAGTAAACTATCAGATATGTGAACCTAGAAATAAGATGCTAAGGGATTTGACTTATAACAATAAAATTATTCAAAGCAATGTCACAAAAAGTAGGATGACTAGAAGCAATTCATATCATCACTATGATACACGAAGTGATCACTATGTCATTCATAGAAAATGAGACAAAAGTAGAAAAATTTGAAGGGTCAACACAGAAATTGGATATAAAAAAGCAAATAACCCAATCAAAAAAATGGGCAGAAAGTCTAAATCGACATTTCTCCACAGAGGACATAGAAATGGCCAAAAGGCACATGAAAGGATGCTCAACATTGCCAATTATTAGAGAAATGCAAATCAAAACTACAGTGAGGGATTACCTCAGATTGGTCAGAATGGCCATCATCAAACAGTCTACAAATAATAAAAAAGAAGGTGTGGGGGAAAAGGAACTCTCCTATGCTTTCAGTGGGAGTATAAACTGGTACGACCGCTTTGGAGAACAGTTTGGAGGTTCCTTAAAAAACTAAACACAGAGGTACCATATGATCCAGCAATCCTACTCCTTGGCATACACCTGGAGAAAACCAGACCTCCAAAAGATATATGCACCCCAATGTTCATAGCAGCACGACTTACAACAGCCAAGAAATGGAAGCAACTTAAATGTCCAGATCAATGGGTAAAGAAGATGTATATACACAACGAAATATTAATCAGCCACAGAAAAGAAGGAAATGATGTTATTTGCAGCAACGTAGATAGACCTAGAGATCACCATATTAAGTAAAACAAGTCAGTCAGAGACAAACATTATATTATATTGCTTACACACGTGGAATTTAAAAAAATGATACTAATGAACTTATTTACAAAACAGAAATAGATTCATAGACATAGAAAACAAACTTATGGTCACCAAAGGGGATGGAGGAGGGGAGAAATAAACTAGAAGTTAGGGATTAAAACACACACATTACTAAAGTATATGGATAAGAGACAAACAACAAGCACCTACTTTATAGCACAGGGAACTATACTCAGCATCTTGCAATAACCTGTAAAGGAAGAGAATATAAAAAAGAATATGTATATGTTTATATTTCTATATATGTATAGTATATGTATAACTGAATCACTTTGCTATATTGTTGAAACCAGCACATTGCAAAATCAGCTATATTTCAATAAAAATCTTTTTTTTTCTTTTTCATTTATTTATTTTTTTAATTTTACTTTACAATACTCTATTGGCTTTGCCATACATCGACATGAATAGAACTTGACTAAAAATCTAAAAACTGATACAATTAAAACATAAAATTAACTAGAAAGCAAGAGGAAAATCACACCAAATATTAAATTTTACCACCATTTTTAAATAAATAATCTAAGGTTTAAATACCACATAGAAAACTGGCAGAAAAATCTTAGTGCTAAATGCTGTTGATACAAAAACTACATTTTAAAAATGTGAAGTAAACAGAAATTGAAAAATTCATACAAAATGGTACTGGTCTTTGATGATAAAATATTGCTTTCCAAATACGAAATATAAGTACTGCAAAAATAAATCATCCTGTGAGCCTCAGAATTCACCAACTATAACTTATTTAGAGTGTTCATATAAAGAAAAATAAAAACCAAGAATCTTCTATAGCTTTGAAAAGCATCCCCAAGTACAAATTGTGGTAATCTTTATAAGTAGTTAAAAGACATAAGATTTTGATAAATTGGTAGCCACGTCATCCAGTAAAGTTTCATTTGGGAAATTTAATTTCAGAAAATTAGTTTTTGTAGAATTGATTTTCATTGAGTTAATCTGCCTCTAGCAAGAAAGCCACTGGCAGTTATATATTCTACCAAGCTGACCAATGCCAGCTAAAATGTATACTTTGTTCCAAGACTTCCAACTGAAGTCCTAGCAGTAATATTGAGCAAGACAGTTTGAGTCATGAGCTCATCGTGTACCAGTGATCATGGCCAGGGGTATGGAATACAGCGATCACTCAAGCTTGATGCCTGTGACACCCTCTGAACTAGAACAATAAGCAGGCCCATCTGAATCCCGTGGACTGCAAGTAGGAGAAGAAAACTCTCAAAATGAAAACCGGACTCTATTATCAGGTAAAAGGGATAGAGTCATTGTTACATATTTCATTCTGAGACTTTAAATAAACTTATTTCTTATTTAGCAGCTTTTCTCTAACCATTGCTAATGGATTCAAGTTTAACCATGGCTTTCAAAAGAGGGTATCTTATCACACATTCACTTGTTCAACCCACTTGAACTCAGAAAGCAAATGAAAATTTTTTCTTCAAAAACAAAAATGTGTTTGCTCCCCAATAACAAGCTGTAAAGAAGAAATGTTATCCTTTTATCTATCTTATGATTTCTTTAATCACTCTGCTTTTTTTGCTTGGATTCCAACTTTCAAACTACTATTATTACTACACTTCTAATGATAAGGAAGAATGTTTCCAAGTTCAAGTAGATATAATTTGATGCATGTTTGATATATCATAGATATTAGTTATTACTTAATTTCACTGAAAATAGTCTTTCTGATATATAGAAGTTTTTTGCTATATACCAGAATTTTAATTATGTTAATTTTTTTAAATTTGAACTATCATTAATTTCTGTCATGTTTACTCTCTAAATCAATTAACTCCACCCTGGATGACTGAGAGCTGGCATTTTTGTAATAAAGCAAAATCAAAGTGTCAAATACAAGTGTCTAAACTGAATCTTCCTGGTGGCTCAGATGATAAAGAATCTGCCTGCAATGCAGGAGACCCAGGTTCAATCCCTGGGTCGGGAAGATACCCTGGAGAAGGAAATGGCAATTCACTCCAGTATTCTTGCCTGGAAAATCCCGTGGACAGAGGACCCTGCTGGGCTACAGTCCATGGGGAGGCAAAGAGTCGGACATGACTGAGTGACTAACACTTTCTTTTTCCCAAACTGAATCTTCATGTGACACTGAAAATGTTCTTATATGCTCTCCTTCAATAATCATTCAGTAAATGATGAGCCAAGTAACTGTGAGTCAAGCACTGTTCCCAGAAATGAGAACACAGCTGAAACAAGAGGCTTACCCTCATTTAAAAGAGGAAGTGGAGAGCCAATAACTTAAGTACATTATATCAGGTATTGGTAACTATTAGGAAGAAAACAAAGCAAGGAAAAGAAGCAAAGAGAGGGCAAGGGGGCTACTTTTGATGGAATGCTCAGAGTTTGGAGCACTCAATAAATAATACACTCAAGTTCTATTTCACTTGAGAAAAAAAAAATAAGGAAGAGGCAAATAAGAAACCAAATGTCATCTGTTTTTGTTGATAGCTCTGAATTTGGAAAATGCGTCTGACATCCATGGGAAACAGGACTACATAATATTGAAATCTACAGTTTCACAGACCTGCCAGCCCAGTTGTAGTCAGTGTTAGGAAACAGCAGGATCACACCCCCAACCAGGGTCAGACTCCTCTCCCAGCAGCACAGCAGAGAACAGAGGGAACACATACTGCCTGCAGGCGGCCAGATCCCAAGGCGGCCAAGGCAAATGCTCCTAATTTTCCATTTCAATCACCCAAGTAAAGTCCCATCTCCTTCAGTGCAGAGTGAATGAGAGGGTAGAGAGAGGACAGGCAAGCTACTGAAGCCCCTGTCCGTGGAAGGAAACAGAATGCTAAGAATAAGAAAGATCTTCCTGAACATACATTTTAATCTAACCACATCCTGCTGCTTAGGTGCAGGTGCAAGTCCGTGGGAAGAGAGGCGGTTGGGCTTAACAGGGACACATCCTGATGTTTACAGAAAGCAGGGGTGGGGAAGAGGGATGGGAGGACGATGGCTGAGAGTGGCAGTTCAGATCAGTCGCTCNCATATTTTCCCCTTTATCCTTGGTGGTGGTGTAGTCACTAAGTCATGTCCAACTCTTGCGACCCCAGGAGCCTGTCAGGCTCCTCTGACCTCCATCTCTTCCCCACCCTCATTCTCAAATGAGGAATTATATCCTATTTTTTGTCCATACATTCTGCCTTCCCTAGTTTTTTATAGATAGACTACCGAAAATCCTAAGACAGGAGCTCCACACATACACTAGATTCTACTCTCTTCTTAATTCAGTCACAACGATTCTCTTTTCTTTACTGCATGATTAATTTCCCTATTGGATCATTCCAGCAGCATATAATTATTTTTTTCTTACCTATTTCAGTTGGTGGAAACTCCCTTCTTCCAGTTGAATAGGCAAAAAAGAAAAAAGAAAAGGTCATTCTTGAATTCTGGCTTTCCCTCACACCACGAATTCAGTCCATCAAGACATCCTATTGGCTCTACCTTCAAAACAGATCTAGAACCTGACTACTTCTCACCATCTTTGCTATTACACCCTAATCTAAGCCACCACCATCTAGCACCTAGATTATTATAACAGCTTCCTGTATGGCCTCCCTACTTCTATCCTGACCCTCCTACTAACCATTCTCAATGCAGCAGCCAAACTGATCCTTTTAAACAAAGACCCCATCATGCCCCACTTACTCAAAAAGCTCTCAACTGGTTTCCCATCTTACTCAGCCTGAAAGACCTATGTGGCCCTTCACTTCTGATCCCCCAGCCCATCCTGCTTCCCCCTTGTCTTTATTTCCAACTCCCCTTTACTTGCTTTGTTACTACAGTCAGTTTCTTGATGTTCCTTGAAAACACCCAACACATTCCTGCATATGGACTTTTTCACTTGCTCTTCCCTCTGCTTGAAACATTCAATTCAAATGGTCACAGGCTCATCCTCTCACTTCTACACCTGTATTCAAATATTACTTTACCTGATGATTGCACTTAAAACTGTACTGCCTCACACACAATTTCTACTTTCCTTTCCGCTTTTGTTTTTCTCCATCACATTTTTATCTTCTAATATCCTATACAATTAACTCTAAGTTCTTTGTTATCTGTTACACACAGACACACACAGAGCTAAAAGTAAGCTCCATAAAGAAAGGAACATGTCTATCTTGTTCAGTTATATATCCAGTTCTAGTAGCGTGTTTGGAACATAGTATATATTTAAGTATTTGTTGAATGGATGATTTTAATACCTTAACTAGGTGTTCTATATTATTTTATACCTTCTGTGTGTGCAAGTCTGATAGTATTGTAAACTTCCTGATGTTCAGAATCATGCCATCTACTTTTCTGACTTCCCTCCACAGCACAAATCATGGCTTCCACAAGATGAGTTTCCACATTAAATACTAACTGAATAGAACTTCAGTATATATAACATCCTGATCAGTCAGCCCTTTCCCAAATTCCCCACCCACAGAACCTGAGACAATAAAATGACTGTTGTTGTCTTAAGCCACTAAGTTTAATCAGAGTCAGTGATTACATAACAAGAACCTATTGTCACACTTTTACAACTTTTGGAAGACACAAATAATTCCCATCTTAAATTAGCTATTCCATACTAAGTTCTCTCTTTCTCTAGCAATTAAGTTGCCAATAATATCACTTAACCCCCTGCATATATTTATCGGTCAAGTAAACTATTTATGTGTCAAATATGATAGATTCCCAAACTACATAATAATCCAATTACAATAAAAATGTATTTTTTGCTCATAAAGTATAGAAAAGTAAGTTATGGGGTGGTCTTCCTTTGTGCAGTCAGTCTAATAGTAGCCCCACTAAATTCAATATGTGGTTTCCAAAGTCACCCTAGAAGTTTTTCCCATTCTGGCCAACTACAAAAAGGAAAAAACATGCAGGAGCACACACGGGAGGTCTTTATGGGCCAGTCTTAGAGGCACACCACTTTCTACAAACATTCCACTGGTAGGATTCAGTCCCATGGCCAGCCCCAAGTGTAAGGAACACTGGGAAGTATAATCCAGCTAAGTGCCCATTAAGTAGAGTTGCCAGTCTTAAGTAAACAATAAAGCAAAATAGTGTATCCTGTATTTCTCTGCAGTCCTACAAGGAGAAGACAACATTTCTGTTGAACAAATAATACCCAAATGAGAAGCAGGAATGATATCTCACTATATATTCTTAATATGTCACAGTCTCGATTGACATCTATACACTACTATATTTAAAATATCAATAGATAACCAACAAGGACCTATTGTATATCACAGGGAACTCTGCTCAATATTCTATAATAATTTAAATGGGAAAAGAATTTGAAAAAGAATAGATAATGTATAACTGAATTACTTCACTGTACACCTGAAACTAACACCACACTGTTAATCAACCATGCTCCAATATAAAATTGAAAAGACATTTCCCAGTCTCAGAATACTTAAGACCAGATACAACTCAAAATCAATGCAATTGCAGATTGCACTTGAGAACTCAGAGGAATGGTAAGATTCACTTATAATAACACAGACACAGGGAACTGCAAAGAAATGGAAATGAAGTCTCTAGTTCTGCTAAAGATAATGATCATATCTGGAAAGACCTTGTAACTCATCCACAGAAAATCATCATCTAAGCATCTAATGCAGATTCATGCAATGACTATTTATCGACCTGATATTTTTCTGGCAAAATGACCTTATGTATTGCCAAAGGAGATAGAAAATAGCAGAGAAATGACAACAGATTGTAGGAAACTTCTCATGACCTGGACACCATCAGTTCTCCTTATCTGATTTCCTCTCCTGACTAATAATCGTTTTGACATATCTGGTCTCCAGAAAAAAAAAAATTATTCTTAGAATTTCCATTCAGGCAGGCATGTTCAGCCTACAAGATGCCCTCTACTGATTAGGTAATTAACTTAGAGAAAGCTGAGTACAGGTGACAAAATGAGAAGAATATCATTCTTCTTGAGGGTGAGACTGAAATGCTATTTGTATGAAGATCCGGTCTTGGATCTGGTGATACAGTGGTAAGAATCCACCTGCCGATGCAGTGTTGATCCTGCATCAGTTGATCCTGATCTGGAAAGATCCCACATGCCGTGGGGTAACTAAGCCAAAACTACTGAACCCTACATGCTCTGGGACCCAAGAGCTGGAACTGCTGAACCCACACCCTGCCACTAATGAAGTCTGTGAGCCCTAGAGCCTGTGCTCCACAACAAGAAGTCACCACCAGGAGAAGCCTGCACTCTGCAGGCTAGAGAGTAGCCCCTGCTTGCCAACAATTAGAAAAAGCCTGAAGGCAGCAACAGAGACCCAGTGCAACCAAAAATTTAAAAAATAAATAACAATTCTTTTAAAATTTCAGTCTTGGCTCTTAAAAACATTAAAGAATATTCCCAATTTTTGGAGGAAAAGATAAATATTATGGATAAGAAGTTGAGCTCTAGCTGTAAGAAAAAATTACAATCAAGATAAACCTAATCAGGGTCTGACTGGAGACATGATCTTAATACCTGGTCCAATACCAAATCAAGTGAGGAGCTTAGTGCTATATTATTTAGCTTTTTAAATCTCTTCTAAATCTCAGGATTCTAACCTACTTATCAAAAAAAAAAAAAACTAGCACAAAATATGGTTTCTATTTTCATATCATTTTTGACATTGTTTTAATGTAGGTCTATTTTTGTAGCTAACAAACCTAGCTGTGAAACTATTCTGGGGATGATATGAAATGATATGAAACTATTCTGGGGATGCTAAATTTCCTCTTTCCCTAATTGGATACACATTACCCTATCCATTTGCCTCAAGAAGTTGGCATAAAAAGAAGGAATGGCTATAATGAAGGAGAAATCTTGTCCAAGCCAGATGTATGGAAATGGATGGCTTCCATGGGAAGATCCTTACAACTCACAATGAGTTCACTTGTGGGTTTCTTCTTGAAATTTCTCAAGGAACCCACCAATACTTATAGGAACTCATCCTTATCCCCCACACTAAACCAATGGGAAATTCTATATTAAGCACAGAAGGTTGTCTTAATATAGAATACAAGTCAGAAGTACTGTCAAATGTCAGAGGTCACTCAGCAACAATGGCAAGATTGAAACTCATGAGTTTCAATTGCCCCATTTTAAGAGACATTCAAGCCCATGAAGTGGGAAATTTGCTATCCGTCTCATTTGTTTTCTTAGAGTAGCTTTTAAATAAAACTTCAGAGCCAAAAAATTTAATGTTCTAGTAATCGCATTTGTTGTTGTTTAGTCACTAAGTCCTGTTTGACTCTTTGTGACCACATGGATTGTAGCCCACCAGGTTCCTCTGTCCATGGGATTTCCCAGGCAAGAATACTGGAGTGGGTTACCATTTCCTTTTCCAGGGGATCTTCCTGATCCAAGGATGGAACCCACATCTGCTGCATTGGCAAGGGGATTCTTTACCACTGAGCCACCAGGGAAACCCATAATAGCATAATTTTAATAAATATTTGCTTCTGAAAAGGTTCTTCATCTATTTCCATATCCACACCACCATACAGGAGTTTTTATTAGGATCTACTTGCAAATAGTAGGCTGCTATTTTCCTTAATAAGCTAAACACTGAATTATCATGTTACCCAGTAAGCAATTGCACTCCTAGATGTATAACCCCCCAAAACTGTATTCGAAAATGCCTGGTATATGAATTCCATAGCAGCATTATTCACAACAGCCAAAGGTGGAAACAATCCAAATTTCCATCAACTGATGAATGGATAAACACCTTATTTAGCCATAAAAATGAATGAGGTACTGATATATGTCACATCAGGATGACCCTTGAAAACTTTATGCTAAGTGAAAAAGAAGCCAGACATAAAATGCTACATATTACAGGTTCCATTTATATAAAATATCCAGAATAGATAAAGCCATAGAGACTAAACCCAGATTGGCAGTTACCAGGGACTGAGAAGAGCAGGAAATGGGGAGTGAAGGCTTAATGGGTGTGGAGTGTTTTTTAGGATGATTAAAATTTCTTAGAACTAGATTATGGTGATGGTTATACAACATTGTGAATGTACTAAATGCCACTGAACTTAATACCACCATGTGTAAAATAGATAGCTAGTAGGAAGTTGCTGCATAACACAGGCAGCCCAGCACTCTGATGATCTAGAGGGGTGGGATGGGGAAGGGTGTGAGGGAAGGGATATATATATATAATTATGGCTGATTTGCATTGTACAGCAGAAACTAGTACAACATTGTAAAGCAATTATTCTCCAGTTTAAAAATAAATTAGGTGCACACACACACACACACACACACACACACACACACCTGGTCACTTGTGGTCCTTTACCAAGGTTTGGCAATCTCATATGTCAGGTGGAGCTGTGGCACAAATCATTCTCCGGTCACCAGAGGCCTGATGTCATCCCCCCACACTCTCAGCCCTGAGCCTGGGGGAGAGCTAGGGTTGAAACAAACATCTTCTATGACCCCCAGACTTCTGAGTGGGTGATGTTCTCCTCTTTCTTCTTCAGGGAGATGACAGGAAGTGCAGGCTCTGCTTTTATTCTGCAACCTTCAGCCTGTTTCAAGAGCTCCTACCAGCTACAGACTCATCTCCAAGCCCAGGAAGCCTCAGCACAGCTCCAGGGTGTCCAGGTTGTGTCCCCAAGAACCCAGTGCCAATGCTTTGTGCGTTAATTGCAGTGTTTCTGAGCAGTTCCACATCAGTATCATTTCAACTGATATTTGCACAAACAAGTTTGGACAACATTACTTTAACATTCCTTCTCATTCCTACATCCTGAATTCTTGACTAGTAACAAACGGGACAACTGCTTGAGGGCTAAACACTGCCTTTAAGTTTTTCAATAACGTGACAACTATTTGAGAAGACTATCACTGCCCTTACTCATCTCTTTCTACTGAGTTCCAGAAATGAAGAATAGGGGAAACATGTCTGACATGTCATAAGGCTCTTAATAAACATCTTCTGGAGAGCAATCATTTTCTGTCTGGAAATTTTTTAAGATTGCAGTCTATGCACACATTAATCTTATCAAAAGCATATGCTAACCTCACTCACTGTGGCTCCTCTTCTGCATGCAGTGGGTTTTGAAACACTTGGAAGAACTCTCAGAGCCCAGTGCTGAAGAGAGTGCTGTAATCGTATGTATTCTTTTACTTAATAAAATAGCACAAATACCAAATATTTCTTTACTGATTCAATTAATAAACATTTTTTGCGGGCCTTCAGAATACCATGCCTGGTACTGGACATAAAAGAAATAAAAGAGACAAGTCAAAAGAACGCAAATATTTAATTCTCTTTTTTGAAAAGATCTATTTATAAACATGGAAGGAGGACAAGTCAATAACCTGGACAGGCACCTGAGGCTGGCACCTCAGGATCGAGATTCCAACTCAACCTCCATTCTTCTGGACCCCTTTTCTGACTGACCCTAATCAGCTTTAGTCATCTCTAACTGTACTGCTTCATTTTGTATATGTGTCTGCATTATTCTGTGTGTGTGTATGTATTCACATGATAGACATGGATATCATCATCTCTTTCTATGCACTTCATACATAGATAAAAGAGTACATGCACAGGCACCTTCATATCTTTCTAACTATAGTACAGGCTTTTGAGGGATAAGTGGCTATATCTTGTATCTGTCATCACCTTTTTTTAAATAGCCCACCCATCTTTGTTCCCATGTTCAGCATCAGGTGTGGGATACAAACCTAATAGGGTCTCAAGAGGGGCTGGTGCCATTAAAAGAATGAAACAATGCCATTTGCAGCAACACTGATGGTCCTAGAGATCATGCTGTATTTGGCTGTGTTAGTAGCTCAGTCGTATTCGACTCTTTGTGACCCCATGGTTTGTAGCCCGCCAGGCTTCTCCGTCTATGGAATTCTCCAGGCAAGAGTACTGGAGTGGGTTTTCTTCTCCGAGCGATCTTCCCAGGAATCAAATCTGGGTCTCCTGCATTGCAGGCAGATTCTTTACCATCTGAGCCACCAGGGAAGCCCTGTGCTATTATACTAACTGAAGAGGAAGACAATATCATATGGTATCACTTATATGCAGAATCAAAAATATATATATACAAATGAACTCATCTACAAAATGGACTCATAGACTTAGAGAACAAAATTATGGTTACCTGTGGGGAAGGATTTGGGAAGAGATATAGATTGGGAGTTTGGGATTGACATGTACATACTGCTACATTTAAAAAGAAAACCAACAAGGACTTACTGTATGCCACAACGAACTCTGCTCAATATTCTGTAATAACCTAAATGGGAAAAAATTTGAAAAAGAATCGATACATGTGTATGTATAACTGAATCACTTTCCTGTATACCAGAAGCTAACACAACATTGTTAATCAACTATTCTCCCATATAAAATGAAAAAAAAAAAAAAAGTAAGGGCTGGTAAACCAACTTGAAAGTAAGGAAATTACTCTGGTCACTACATTTTCTTCCTTGAAACATAGCAGCTATTCAACAACTTCGTAGGCAACCTTCACAAAACCATTTGGGGCTTTTCAAAACTTTTTACCTACATTATCTCATTTCATTCTCATAACAAAGTAGGTTGTGTGATTTCCCCATTTTACTGATGAACAAAACCAAGAGCCAGAGAAGAAGCTAGTATTTCTAGCTGGGAAGTTGTACTATTTTGTTTGCCCTTCCAGATCCTCTCTCCCCTTTCTCCACCTGCTCCCTTTCCCAGGAGGCTGACCTACCTCAAATGCCTTCTTGCTCACTGGCTTCCAGGTAAAGTTGGCCAGTGGAAGGATCTAAGGAGAGAGAGCAGAAGGAGCGTAAGGTTGGGTATTTATTTCTCTTATTCTTTTTCTATTGGTTGACTAGAAATCAACTGCGACCCTTAAATGATGACAACAGCTCCTCTCAGGTGGCCCTCTCCATATTTCCCCTCTCTCCCAACTCCAGTAACCACTCCCTCTCCTTGGTTCTTCAACCTGATGATGGCTCCCCACTTTTGCTTTCCAAGAAATCCCATACCATCCTTGCTCAATCCAGGCCATACCTTGTAAATAATCTTTTTCTTAAGTGCTCCTCGACTGCCCAGTATGAATGTGCCATCTTGCTTGCTAGGATCCTGAGCAATGTAATTAGTACTAGCCTCACCTTCTACCTCTTGCCCAATCCTTTGGATTCCCAGTCTAAATACTTGTTGACAGCAATATCAAATCAAAGCGAGGGGCATTATCACATCACATAGGCCACCGGTTCCACATCAGGACCTTCCAGGAGTGCAAATATTCCCAAATGGAGCCTGCTGGTTCTGCTGGTGAGGTCTGGAGGATAGAAGCCTGTACCTGCAGACAGCTGTAGCTTGCTCTCAGTAAACAAGTCAGCCCTGGCCATCAACATTAGTGGAAGCAAGATAATGACTCATCAGAGAAGCTGCAGTCACTTGACCCCCCATGACTCAGACATATTGTTAACAGTCCGATGAGCTGCATAAAAGCTGAATAAACCAAGGCTCTGCCTCATCCAGGTTCCTGGCAATTAGTGAGGTAAAAAGCACTAGAAATCTGTCAAATATTCTCCCCCATCAGTCCTTCAGTGTCCTTCTATCATCCCTCCTCTTTCCACCCTACGCACACAAAAAAGCACATTGCTGAAAATGCATCCGATAGAGGTACACAAGGGCTGCACTTCTGAGATAACAAGCACAAGGCCACCAGCCAACACTGCATTTTGCTCTAATCACTTTGTGGNTTCAGTGTCCTTCTATCATCCCTCCTCTTTCCACCCTACGCACACAAAAAAGCACATTGCTGAAAATGCATCCGATAGAGGTACACAAGGGCTGCACTTCTGAGATAACAAGCACAAGGCCACCAGCCAACACTGCATTTTGCTCTAATCACTTTGTGGTGCACAGAATCCACAGCTCTAAAGTCAGCTTTCTCTTGTCTTCCGGTTATAGCTTCAGCAGGGAACTCGGTTTAAGAGGCAAGTACACTCTGCTGACAAGTTTCTCATTCAATTTTTCTACCTCAGTTCCTCTCTCAGTTGAGGTTTTCTCAGATTTCATGAGTTTGAGACCTATACCACTGATCTGACCTTGCAAAATTTTGTTATAGTAAGTACATATCATGTTCAGAAATAACATGTTCAGTGAAACAACACTGAGTAATTACTTTCTTTCTATAGAAAGTAATAGAAAGAAACAACACTGAGTAATTACTCAGTGCCAGGCATTGTGCTGAGGCGTTTACTTTTTTATCCCATTCAATTGTCTTACTAAGCATCTGAAACTAGTGTGTGTGTATACATATGTGCACACATGTTTTACAGGTTAAAAACCAGGCTCAGAGAAGTGATTTAGTGAAGGTCACATAGTTCTTGGTTAAAAAAAAAAAAAAGGAATTTGAGCCCAGGTCTACCTGTCCCTCAGTTCCTTGCTCTTAACCATTTTTCTATTTCTGTGTATATGTCATCATTTAATTTTCAAAACTCAGTTCTTCTCCAGACAAAAACTCTTAAGGAAGCACATGCCCCTTTAGATTTTTTTTTCAATTAAGTGTAATACTCATTTATTGAGCACCTACTGTGTACCAGCCACTGGGCAAGGTACTAGGGCCACAAAGGTAGAAAAGACAGTTTCTGCTTTCCAAGAGCTCACAGTATGAGGAAGAGCTTCTGAGTTTCTTTTAAGGCTTCTGGTTTCCCTTTGACCCTGGTATTATGTAGGAGTGAGTTTTTGCCTTTTGTTTCTGTCAGCCTCATAGCTGAGGGATTTCTTCTTCTCACTCTATGACTGAGATAACAGAATAGGTGATAACATGGGTATATTTTAGAAAGAAAGAAAACAAAGAAAGGAGGAAAGGAGGGTGGGAGAGAAGTATTAATAGAAAGGAAAAGAAGGAAAAACTAAGTTAATCAAGGTAGAAGGGAAGTTTGGTGGGGGGGGGTGGTGATTAGTAGGGGAACTCTAGAAAAGAGGTGAGTTTTGCAAAGAGAGGTGTAAGAAACCCTAGGACTTTTGTTGGAACCCATTGGACACATGTTTGATATTCACCCACTAAAGTATGAAAAGGCAAAAAGAGAGGACACTGAAAAATGAACTCCCCAGGTCAGTAGTGCCCAATATGCTATGGGAAATCAGTGGAGAAATAACTCCAGAAAGAGTGAAGAGACAGAGCCAAAGCAAAAACATCCAGTTGTTGATGTGACTGGTGATGGAAGTAGAGTCCAATGCTGTAAAGAGCAATATTGCATAGGAACCTGGAATGTTAGGTCCATGAATCAAGGCAAATTGGAAGTGGTCAAACAGCAGATGGCAAGAGTGAACATTGACATTCTAGGAATAAGTGAACTAAAATGGACTGGAATGAGTGAATTTAACTCAGATGGCCATTATATCTACTACTGTGGGCAAGAATCCCTTAGAAGAAATGGAGTAGCCATCATGGTCAACAAGAGTCCAAATGTTCATAGTCAACAAGAGTCCATAATGCAGTACTGGGATGCTATCTCAAAAACGACAATGATCTCTATTCATTTCCAAGGCAAACCATTCAATATCACAGTAATCCAATTCTATGCCCCAACCAGTAATGCTGAAGAAGCTGAAGTTGAACAGTTCTACAAAGACCTAGAAGACCTTCTAGAACTAACACCCAAAAAAGATGTCCTTTTCATCACAGAGGCCTGGAATGCAAAAGTAGGAAATTAAGAGATACCTGGGGTAACAGGCAAATTTGGCTTTGCAGTACAAAATGAAGCAAGGCAAAGGCTAATAGAGTTTTGCCAAAAGAATGCACTGGTCATAGCAAATACCCTCTTCCAACAACACAAGAGAAGACTCTACACATGGACATCACCAGATGGTCAATACCGAACTCAGACTAATTATATTCCTTGCAGCCAAAGATAGAGAAGCTCTATACAGTCAGCAAAAAGAAGACTGGGAGCTGACTGTGGCTCAGATCATGNTGAGGTTCTCAGGGCAAGAATACTGACGTGGTTTGCCATTCCCTTCTCCAGTGGACCACATTCTGTCAGACTTCTCCACCAGGACCTGCTTGTCTTGGGTGGCCCCATGGGCATGGCTTAGTTTCATTGAGGTAGACAAGGCAGTGGTCCTAGTGTGATTAGATTGACTAGTTTTCTGTGAGTATGGTTTCAGTGTATCTGCTGTCTCATGCTCTCTTGCAACACCTACCATCTTACTTGGGTTTCTCTTACCTTGGAAGGGAGTAAGAGAGTGTCTGGAAGGGATCAATTGTAGAAGATCACTGAATATAAATTGGATAAGGAGAAAAGAGAATCCATTAACATAGGAGCAGACAATGAATAAGTAGTACAGTAAATGGATTAAATCCAAATGCAATCAAACCATATTTGAGGCAGGGAATCAATAAGTGACTTGGAAACATAAGATAGTGGATTCAGTAGGGAACAATGGCACATTAAAGATATCCACACACTAATCCCCTGAACCTCTGAATATGTTCTCTCTCAAGGCAAAAAGGGACTTTGTGGATGTGATTAAGTTAAAGATCTTAAAGTAGGGGACCCCAAGGGCCCTTTTACAGGAAAGACAAGAATTTGAGACAGGGAAAAGAAATGCAACGATAGAAACAGAGGGTCAAAGTCAGAACGAGGTTTGAAGACGCTATGTTTCTGACTCTGAAGAGGAAGGTAGGATAGTCAGTAGCCTCTAGAAGCAGAAAGAGCTGAGAAAACGTATTCTCCCCTAAAGATTCACTTTAAACCTTTCATCTCCAGAACTATAGTATAAAACAAATGTGTTGTTTAAACTACTAAGATCACTATGATGGCAACTTAAAACTGATACAGCTGTTCAAAGAACGGAAGACATGAAGTCATTGGTAATGACACAAACTAGGATAGGACATGGACTACAGTGTGGTCAGTGAAAATGAGGTCAAGGAGCTCAGACATGCTGAAAGTGAGCACACACATCAATGCTGAGGTCAAGAATGAAGAAAGTTATCTGGATGCTCATATCTTCAATGAAGGAACCGGCAGGTTTGCACATCATCAGAAAGAAATGTATTTCAGAGGGTCTTGTCTTTTAGAGGGAGGAAGGAGAAGGGACAATGAAACAGAATAAGCACAACTATCTCTTCCCCAAGCTCCATTACATGTGAAATATGAGATATAAAAATAGTCAGTAAAGAGAGCTATTGATAGAAGAGAATTAATATCCTCAAAGATGACCAGGATCCAGTTAAAGAAAAAAAAGTGAAGTGAAGGTAATGATGAAGAGAAAGCCGAAAATACCATGGATTTTAGATTTTGATGACAAACTGTAAGGGCACAATGAAAAACTGTAAAATACAGGATGGAAGCAAATTATCTGGTCGAATTAGAGAATTTTTCAGGTTTACAGATTCTAGTAATAACCTATGAACTGAGATTCTGGGGCTTCTGAAGGTGACTTTGATAAACAGAAGTGTAAAGCATGATGGAATTTGTCCTGATGCTTTTCTCAGGAGGGTAAGCAGTTCAAAACACAGCATTTGGGGAAGATTATTGTCTTAGGTGTTTGAAGTGATGAGGTGAATCCAAGAGTAACTGTCTTACCCACAAGGAACCTGAGCTCTCTGGGTTTCCTCATAAACCTATTTGGGGCGGGGTGGAAGGGAGGTTTGACTTATCAGCAACAGAAAGAACTAGAAGGCTTTGCTAAAATCATTTAAGTCCATGGAGAGCCCTCAAGCCTCCTTTGCAAATTCCAGAAAGTTCATCATGGCTATGGGAGGGGCAGTGGACCTCTCACCAATCTGCTGTGGAGCTATGGTGAAGAGAAGGGCAAGCAAGAGGAAAAATTCACATTATCTCAGAAGGGTTTTCCTTGGTCTACAGTCCTATTATTTCCAAGAATTCAGGTATCTTATTAATAAATATCACTCTTTTTAGAAACATAATCTCATATTTGTGAAAAAAAAATAATGTATAAGAAAAGCTGAACAGAATTAGAACAGTGAGACTGAAAAAGACAAAGCACCCTGCGAGTGAGAAGCAGCACAGATTGAAATGTTTCACAAACAGGACGAGAACTGGCTTTTCTACAGCCTATGAGTGTTTGGGCAGTCTTAAAATCTCAAGCCTCTAGTGGAAAACTCCTAACATTTTAGAGAAAAACTATGGTCACCAAATCATTCTAAAAATGAATTAGAACTGTTTCTTTGCATCTATTTTCCCCAGACAGGAGGCTGGTACAAATTTTTCATCTTTACACGTTAATTTTAGTTAATATTGAAAGAAATGAGGTTAGTACTTTTTTCCATGTGATAGAAACAACTACACAGAAATTGTAGAAGAAATCTACACAGAAATCTCTCTTTAGGATAGCAGTCCTTTGCACAGCTTCAGAGTGCCCGAAAACCGGTGAAGTTTTATTTATGCAATACGGTGGATGTCAGTGAATGTAAGGTGAAGGTCCTTAGTTTCCTTCAAATCCTCAAAATGGTCTCATCTTTTTAAAAAAAGAAGAAAAACAGCACACCTCTAGGAGTTTCTTATAGAAATAATTCTGATATCAATAATATAAATTATAAAACAGTAGGCCAAAATGGTAGACTTTCATTTTCCGATTAGCGTGTAGAAAGGGATGTGAAATCAGTGGTTGCTAGATGGAAAGGGGAGAGAGAGATGCATCAGTACAGGAGACAAAAACTTTAGGACAATAAAACTGTTCTGTATGGTCCTCGAATGGCGATACTCAAATACGTGTCTTTGTACATTGGTAAGAATCAATGAAGGTACAAAACAGTAAATGCTAATATGAAATATTCTTGTTTTTGTTCAGTTGCTAAGTCATGCCGGACAGTTTGTGACCCCCAAAGACTGTGGCACGTCAGGCTTCTGGTTCCTTCACTGTCTCCTGGATTTTGCTCAAATCATGTCCATTGAGTCGGTGATGTCATCCAACCACTTCATCCTCTGTTGCCCCCTTCTCCTCCTGCCTTCAATCTTTCCCAGCATCAGGGTCTTTCCCAGTGAGTCAGCTCTTCACATCAGGTGGCTAAAGTACTGGAGTCTCAGCTTCAGTATCAGTCATTCCAATGAATAATTCAGGGTTGATCTCCTTTAGGATGGACTGGTTGAATCTACTTGCAGTCCAAGGGACTCTCAGGAGTGCTCTCCAACACCACAGTTCAAAAGTACCAATTCTTCAGTGTTCAACCTTCTTTATGGTCTCTTACATCCATATATGACCACTGGAAAAACCATAGCTTTGACTAGACGGACCTTAACTGGCAAAGTAATGCCTCTGCTTTTGAATATGCTGTCTAGGTTGGTCATAACTTTCCTTCCAAGGAGCAAGTGCCTCTTAATTTCATGGCTGCAGTCACCATCTGTGGTGATTTTGGAGCCCAGGAAAATAAAGTTGTCACTGTTTCTATTGTTTCCCCCATCTATTTGCCATGAAGTGATGGAACCAAATGCCATGATCTTAGTTTTCTGAATGTTGAGTTTTAAGCCAACTTTTTCTCTCTCCTCTTTCACTTTCATCAAGAGTATCTATATCTAGTTCCTCTTTGCTTTCTGCCATTTGGGTGGTGTCATCTACATACTGGAGATTGTTGATATTTCTTCCAGCAATCTTGATTCCAGCTTGTTCTTCATCCAGCCCAGCATTTCTCATGATGTACTCTGCATATAAGTTAAATAAACAGGATTATAATATACAGTCTTGATGTTCTCCTTTCCCAATTTCAAATCAGTCTGTAGCTCCATGTCCAGTTCTAACTGTTGCTTCTTGACCTGCACACAGGTTTCTCAGGAGGCAAGTAGTGGCCTGGTATTCCCAGCTCTTTAAGAAGTTCTCACAGGCGTTGAACTATAGATTTCTGTTAACAATAATGTATCAACTACGGCTCATTAATTATAACAAGTATAGCACAATAAAGCAAGATGTCAATAACAGGGGAAACTGTTGGGCCAGCGAAGTGTTCAGAAACTTTCTGTACTTTCTGCTCAATCTTTTTTATTAACCTAAAACTGCAAAAAAACAAACCCATTAATTTTTTTAAAAGATGATGCTGATCACTGTGAATAAAATGAATTGGTGTAGAGCTAGAGTACAAGTAGGAATCCAATCAAGAGAATTCTGCAGTCATCAGGTCAGAAGATGATGGCAGATTGGACTGGGGTGGATATGAATTAAAAGGCCAGAATCAATATATATTTAAGAAGTGGTATGAGAATTGGTGATGATTTTAATATATGTAAAGAGAGAGGGAGATATATAGATACGCAACCTATAAATTTGGGGGTAATAGAAAACAGGTAAAATTCCAAAGTACAGATTTTGAGGAACAGATACATTTGGAAGCCAACAGGATGGGTCCATGGCAGGAAGAGATTTATTAAAGATAGCATAAAAGGTTCAACAATACACTGTATAAAGAAAGCAATATAGTAATATTTTATACCTTAGAATTATTTTGATATTTCCATCCTGTCTTAGTCAACTCAGGTTGCTCTAACAAAACACCATAAACTGGGCAGCTTAATAGACATTTATTTCTTAAAGTTTTGGAGGCTGAGAAGTAAAAAATCAAGTTGCTGACAAATTTGATTAGTGGTGAGAACTCTCTTTCTGGCTTGTAGAAGATTGCCTTTTCGCTTAGTTCTCACAAGGCAGAGAGAAAGAGCTCTGGTCTCTTTAGGACACTAATGCCATTGTGAGGATCACACCCTCATGACCTCATCTAAATATAATTACTTCCCGAAGGCCCCACCTCCAAATACAATCTCATTAAGGGATAAGGCATCAACACTTGAGTTCTGAGGGGAGATAAACAGTTAGTCTGTAACATTCTTCTAAGCCAGAACTGCATTATTTTATAACACCAGTTTAACTCCATACAAATTAAGTGTGCATGTAATACTTGTATATTTGTAAGAATATACATGGAAAACAATATTTGGGATTTAAAAGCAATTAGTTATTTTAGATAATTTAAATATTCAAGACTTTGAAATAAAACTTCTTTTGTCAAAGGAATGTCAATATCGACAGATGTTGTTTACATTTGTAAGTTCACCCTGTCCCTTCCTCCACCAAAAAAGGTAAGCTCCTGAACAAGGATTCAGGCATCCAAAACATATTTTATTCTCCAATTCTCATCAGTGTAGCCTGAAAACTTTCAGCAAGAATATTCAGAAGTCTAAATTTTTAATGTATCACATTAGGGGAGAATAAAGTGACCAAGATCCAGATAATTTTGGACTTTATAGTCAACACCTTAAATTTCATCTGGAACCAGACCAGATTACAGAACACTGACGCAATATCCAATGGAAACATTATCACAGCTTGATTATGGAATAATATGCTGCATTTCTCATGTTGCTTTCATTAAACTAGCATCATATCCACAAAACTTTTGAACAGACCATCTCTGGGGAGAACAGTTCAAAATTGTCATCTTATTAAAATATAAGTTCTGCTTTGGTTGCTTTTTCTTGTTTTCTTTCAAGTTCCAAACTCTGTCAAATGGCCAGGGGAATACAGATTATGTCTGATATAGAACAGGCCTGGCCCTTCCTGTTACACACAGGGCCAGCAGTGTATTTTCTACACTTCTTCAAAACAGAAACTCTTCACCCAGTACCTGGTCCACCCTAACACCAGGGCATCAGCTTCCCAGTTAGGGTGGAGACAAACATATCACATTTTAGGCCTACCCGCCTCATTCACTGTAAGTCTGCCTTTTTTTTTTTTTAATTTTCTCTTTCTGTCACAGAGTCTCAGAGAGTTTGGCACCTGAATGTCATGATTTGTCATGACCTCAGCACTAAGATCATGGCATCCGGTCCCATCACTTCATAGGAAATAGATGGGGAAACAGCAGAAACAGTGGCAGACTTTATTTTTCTGGGCTCCAAAGTCACTGCAAATGGTGATTGCAGCCATGAAATTAAAAGATGCTTACTCCTTGGAAGGAAAGTTATGACCAACCTAGATAGCATATTCAAAAGCAGAGACATTACTTTGCCAACAAAGGTCTGTCTAGTCAAGGCTATGGTTTTTCCAGTGGTCCTGTATGGATGTGAGAGTTGGAATGTGAAGAAAGCTAAGCACTGAAGAATTGATGCTTTTGAACTATGGTGTTGGAGAAGACTCTTGAGAGTCCCTTGGAATGCAAGGAGATCCAACCAGTCCATTCTAAAGGAGATCAGTCCTGGGTGTTCATTGGAAAGACTGATGCTAAAGCTGAAACTCCAATACTTTGGCCACCTTATGTGAACAGTTGACTCATTGGAAAACACTCTGATGCTGGGAGGGATTGGGAGCAGGAAGAGAAGGGGACGACAGAGGATGAGGATGCCAGCCGGATGGCATCACCAACTCAATGGACATGAGTTTGAGTGAACTCTGGGAGATGGTGATGAACAGGGAGGCCTGGCGTGCTGCGATTCATGGGGTCACAAAAACACGACTGAGTGACTGAACTGAACTGGAACTGAAACAGCTTGTGTTCACTGACAGGAGCTTATGAGAACATGAGCTGGGAGAAATAGATGTAACCAAAGGAAAGTGAAAAAGAAAACTATATATATATATGTTTTAAGAAGAGGAGGATATTCAGGAGTTCCCCTCAGCCTCTCCTTTCCCCAAAATTGCACATACTGCCTGTCAACTGTTCACGAACTCCATTCTTTCAACATTCACAGGGTCAAAATGATTTCAGAATACAGGGCAAAGTTAAGGCTGTAAGAGGTCACTCATCTCCACAAGAGAAGAAAAGAGATATGCCTCCCCTTCCTTGTCAGATAGCCCATTGGAAATGAAGACTTTTACGTCAAACTGGGATTTTCTCCGTTTTTTCTTGTACAAATGTACGAAGGCTTCTGCACACTAAGATGAGTCACCAAGTCGGCACATGAATTTTTCTTCCCTGGAGACCTTTACAGAAGATAAATATCAAACTGTCTTTGAAGGACGGCATGAAGTCCTGACCACATCTTGAGGAATGAGTTAAAAAACCTCTGCTGTCCCTAGTGCCTTATGAGTGAGGAATAAAGACCCAAAAAAAGTAGAAATGCTCACAATATAAAACAATCCCTTTTAAACACTAACTCTTTATTTCCAATGCAGTCATTTCTCTTCTTGAAATATAACCCTCTGTCACCCTGACATTAAAAGTCGAAGTAGCCCCAATTCTCTCCAGGTGGGCTACAAAATTAATTGAGTAATACGAAGAATATCAATTTAGCATAATGAACCATAAAAGACTCATCAACAATAAATTAGAAGACAGAGCTGCCTTTCATACCTGAGTTACACCCAACCTTGTAGGGTCCAGAAATTAATTCAGGGTAAATAGAATGTTTATTAAAAGTACTAGGATATCTGATATATTCTGAGTTAGAAAGGATCTAAGGGAAAGATATGCTATCTTTAGAATTCCAAGTACTAAGAATTGATTGATCTTAAAATAGCAACAAGATGACCAATGTCTGGCACATAGAAACAGAATGTTGAATAAATGCACTAAGGGTAAAAACTTGTTTCTTCTGTCTTTTCAGTCTTTTTGAAATGATTTGGTCCTTCCCCTCACAGTATGCTCAGACCTCTCTCTCCTTCAGGTATGAAGTGTGAATTAATATATCTTTGTTTTCTTTTTTATTCAAAGTTTAATTACCTATGTCTATAATCCTATTGGCTTAACTTATACATCTGAAGTTTTTTTATCTTTTGGTAATTCTTGAGATTGGTATAATTGTTAATAGACCTTCCCTATCACTGTTGAAATGCAGTTTTTAGAGTTCAGCAAGAGCATTAATTTTCTTCTCTTATATTACCATCTTCCTCATCTCAGCTAGAAGCTGCAAGGCTACAGAACAAGCTGGATTAGCCCCAGAACCTCAATGACAATTTCTAAACGTTCATACATAAGTCTATTCAATGCCCCAGAATCTCAATTTCTAAATATTCATGCATAATAAATCTATTCAATGACTGGTACTTTATCACTCCAATAATTCTCGTAACAATCTGCATGTAATAAAAGGTATAAAAAGAGATGTTCCTGCTATTAGATATGTAGGGCTATAATCTCGATATCTACCTCTTAGTCAAGTTCCAGGAACCTGATTCCTATGTACACAGCAGTACACAATATTACTAGATACTCCCTTAATTCAGTTATTAGGGAAGATGGTCACTGAAAAGATGGAAAGAGGGCACATTTTAGGGACTTCCTGTGTCTCTAAGATTCTGATGGTGAAAAAATGAGGAATGCTGTGAAATTTGGGGCATCTATTAGTAAATGGCAGCCTAAACAAAAAAATATTTCCAATGACTCAACATCTCTTATGAGATTTCATTTTAAAAGCTGATTTTATTTTGAAAAACTAACATAAAATCACCAAAGATCATTATTTCCAGAGCAGTTCTTTCAGATATAGCCTTAAAACTAAATACCCAACAAATCATTAATTTTTATTTCCTCTCACTTACAACTAATAGAAAATATAGTTCTCAGTTTCTTCTAAGATTGTCATGAAATAAACCAAAGATATTATTTTTAAAATATTTTTCCCTCATCTAAATGTCCAACTAACAACAGGAAATGAAACTTTATGAAAACAATTGCTCTGTAACTGGCACCCTGCTTGTGGCTTCTGTCAACTATTAATACTTAAAGTTACTTTTAGGTAAGTTTTTTGTTTGTTTGTTTAGTTGAGTTTCTTTCTTAAAATGTGCAAAGGACCAAATAATTCATTAGAATCTGCCTACAAATATGTTTCATGAAATTACATCATTAAAATAGAAAATAATTCAAAGACCCAAAATAACAAATAGATAGAAACCGTGTTCTGTATTTAGAAGACATTTTATGGCCTGTCTCTTATACACATCTAGATGTGTATAAGAGACAGTAGTAATATTTTATACCTTAGAATTATTTTGATATTTCCATCCTGTCTTAGTCAACTCAGGTTGCTCTAACAAAACACCATAAACTGGGCAGCTTAATAGACATTTATTTCTTAAAGTTTTGGAGGCTGAGAAGTAAAAAATCAAGTTGCTGACAAATTTGATTAGTGGTGAGAACTCTCTTTCTGGCTTGTAGAAGATTGCCTTTTCGCTTAGTTCTCACAAGGCAGAGAGAAANTTCATGGAAAAACTGTCTTCTATGAGATCAGTCCTTGGTGCTGATAAGGTTGGGCACTGCTGTTTTATGGCATTTTTTGTCTTTCTTTCTCAAATTTTTCCAAAGCCTCTTATTCTAACAATTTTCTCTCACCAATCAAAAGTCCACCTTTACAGATAAAATATAAAGCAGGATTTACATTTGTCTAAAACAGTAATTTATGACTTAAAAACCCTAGATTCAGTTTAAACAGCAGCAACTGTAATTATATCTTGCTTTTAACACTGCTTTACTGATATGATGCTATTTAAGCTTTTTAAGAACCAACATAGTAACAACTTATTTGTTCAAAAATTCAAGAAAAGTAAGATTATACTCGAATAAACATAAACTCATGTCATGTTCACCGAAATGCTCTCAAAGCCTTGGATGTTTTCTGAAATGTTAAATATTTTGTGGGCACAGAGCAGTGGCTCCTCACTCTGGACTCTGGGTCTCTTCATCCTGAGACGCCTCTGCGCCCTCTGATGGTCACTTTCAGTTCACTTTAGGATCTGCTTTGTTGGGAGCAACTTAGTCAAGGTGGTTCAACAGTTTCTTCATCTTGCAAATTTGATTTTTTATTAGGATAATGACATCTACACACTTTCCACCTTTAAATCTGTAATTTCATAATCCCAAATATTAATTGAAGCTCACACTTCTTGACACTGTTGAGAAAACAGAAGTATATGGAGTCAAGGTTACTAGGATAATAATTAGGAAATACTCCATATTTTCCAATTGTCTGGCAGATTGACAAGCTAATAAGAATTTAAGATTCGGCCACCCAGCACAAAGCAATTCAATGGTAATGCCATCATTAGATATCACAGTCTTTATTTTCTGATACTGGCATGATGAAATCAACTTAGAATCTGTTTGGTCTTGTTTATATAAAGCATGGATATGGCTGCTAACTTAGTATAATATCCTAAAAAGAACAGTATAAATGTGGCTGTCCTTCATCAAGAGGTTGCAATAGCAAAATTAAGCATACACACACACACTTTATAATTCAATTGGCTCATGTCATCCTGGAAACATTAAATTCCTCTTAGAGTTCATTAAAAAAAAAACCCTAAGGATCAATTGCTACCTTTCTATTATATTTAATTTGATAACCATAATAAAAACAAAGACTGATTGCTCCTTTCCTAACTTAAAGGTTTCTACTTTTTACTATAGTTTCCTGTTCAGAAAACATTTAGGGAAAATGTGTAAACTTTTAATGGCAAATTTTACCTCTGAATTCATGCTGCTGACAATTCATTTCTGCCTTTTAAGCTCAGTTTAAGCCAGTGATATCTGCTTTGTGGTAAAAAGAAATAACTGCTCAAACTATACATATGGCAGAGGAACTAGTCTTTATAAAGTGTTTCTAAGAAGAACTGTTGCACTGCCATATATATATATTTTTTTCTTTCCAGGATAACAGCTACACATGTTAAGATGTTTTCAATTTGAAGAGAAGAATCACTTGAGTAACTCTGGGTTTTAAATTCCAAACATATTACATTCACATTTTTATCAGGAAAGTACATCAGAACCTATACATATATTTATAAATCGATGTCTTTGGTCTCAAACTACAACTCCTGTTATGAAAAGACACAAAAGAGTACTAACCCAAAGGGCAAGAAATCCTGTGACTGAGTAACAGTTAAGAAGACGGAAGATACAATTTCACCACGCTAAAGTCAGATACCACACAGGCTGATGCGCCTTACACGTAAAGCTTCTATCAATTCCCAAATTACAAATTAAGTTTAAAATAAATTTTGGGTGGTCTATCCAAAAAATGTAATTATCGCTCACAGTAGGTAACAGCCTTTAATATCTGTAGGTTTCCCATGTGTAATTCACTGTATCAGCTGTGCTGACAGAAAACACGTACATCACAACATTAAACTTATTGCCAGTTGTAAAAATGCTTTTTATTTACAAATATGCTTTCAAAGAATCTAAAAACCCATGTCATCACTCTTACAATGCAATCACGTATGTAGTCTGAAACACACTGCTCATATTTCATAAATGTTGAAAAACACACTATGAAATTGCCAAGTGAATACTATTAACACCTCCTCTTGTATGTACTCTTCCACAACAACAATCACGGACAACTGGAATCTACTTTACACACATGTCTGTCTTTTTAAAAACCGCACATGCTTTGTTAGTGGGCATTGCACTTGTGTCCAACAAAAGTCTGATAATTTAATTGTATATTCAAAGATACAAAACAGTTAAACAATCATCCAGGAAACCAATAAAGAGGGTTGTTTGAAAGTAGAGTAACCCAGAGGTCCTAAAGTACTTAACATAAAATTCCAGGCCCTTCAGTATCAGCCACAGGATACTACTCTTCATTTCTTCAGCATTACATCTTTTCATATTTCAGTGATTACACACTTAGTTCCCTTTCAGTTCAGTTCAGTTCAGTTCAGCCGCTCAGTCGTGTCCGACTCTCCATGACCCCATGAATTGCAGCACGCCAGGTCTCCCTGTTCATCACCATCTCTCGGAGTTCACTCAGACTCTCATCCATCGAGTCCGTGATGCCATCCAGCCATCTCATCCTCTGTCATCCCCTTCTCCTCCTGTCCCCAGTCCTTCCCAGCCTCAGAGTCTTTTCCAATGAGTCAACTCTTCGCATGAGGTGGCCAAAGTACTGGAGTTTCAGCTTCAGTATCATTCCTTCCAAAANACTGGTTGGATCTCCTTGCAGTCCAAGGGACTCTCAAGAGTCTTCTCTAGCACCACAGTTCAAAAGCATAAAATCTTCGGCATTCAGCTGTCTTCACAGTCCAACTCTCACATCCATACATGACCACAGGAAAAACCATGCCCAACAGGCTTATCTATATTGTCACAAATGGCAGAATTTCCTTCTTTTTAATGGCTAAATAATAGTCCATCATTATATATAATTCAAAAAAGGGAAATGATTGGATCATGTGGTAGTTCTATATTTAATTTTTTGAGGAACCACTATACTTTAATGACTGTACCTGTTTACATTCCAATCAACAATGTATAAGGGTTCCTTTTCCTCTATATCCTCACCAGTATCTGTTATTTATTTTTGGTAATAGCCACCCTGACAGATGTGAGATGATATCTCATTGTGGTTTTGATTTGTATTTCCTTGATGATGACTGATATTAAACACCTTTTCATATACCTTTTGGCCTTTGTAGCTATATATTTAAGCTCTCAGTTCAGTTCAGTTCAGTTCAGTCGCTTAGTCGTGTCCGACTCTTTGTGACCCCATGAATNATGAGTTCCCAATCCTGAATCCCCCTCCCACCTCCCACCCCATATCCTCTCTCTGGATCATCCCCATGCACCAGCCCCAAGCATCCTGTATCCTGTATCCTGTATCGAACATAGACTGGCGATTCGTTTCTTACATGACAGTATACATGTTTCAATGCCATTCTCCCAACTCATCCCACCCTCGCCCTCTCCCGCAGAGTCCAAAAACCTTCCTGGTGGTACAGTGGATACGAATCTGCCTGCCAATGCAGGAGACATGGATCCGATCCCTGGATCAGGAAGATCCTGCATGCCGTGGAGCAGCTAAGCCCTTGCCCCACAACTCCTGAGCCTGAGAGCCACAGCTACCAACGAGCTGCAACTTCTGAAGCCCAACACCTACAGCCTGTGCTCTGTGGGAAGAGAGGCCACCACAGTGAGAAGCTCGAGCTCTGCACCGAAGGGGAGCCCCCACTCGGGGCAACTAGAAAAAGCCTGCACACAGTAACGAAGACCCAGCGCAACCAAAAATTAATAAATTAATTTAAAAACAATAATCAATTAAAAATGGAATGTTTTTGTTATGCTTAAGTAGAGAATCATAGGAAGAAATATGATCAAGAAGGTTTTCCACTTAGCTTATGTGTAACCCAAACATTAAGTGATGACCGTAACGTAACCAAGCTGGTGCAAATGACTTTCGATGCTTGATGTGGATATTTTGTGTGTGTTGACTATCTCTCATGTGGTATTAGCACTGATTCTTTTCAAAGTCTCAATATGATTTCTATCAACTTCAACTGGTCTACCCGCCCATGGACCATCATCCATAGAGAAATCTTTAGTACAAAACTTCAAAAACCATTTTTGACAATTTCGATCCGTCACAGCACCTTCTCCACACACTGTACTAATCCTTTTTTTGTTTCAGTTGCGTTGTTACCTTTCTTGAAACAATAAAGCATAATATGCCAGAAATGTTGCTTTTTCCCTTCCATCTTCCAGGGAGGAGGGAAGGGGGTTCAGGATGGGGAACACATGTATACCTGTGGCACATNACTGTACTAATCCTTTTTTTGTTTCAGTTGCGTTGTTACCTTTCTTGAAACAATAAAGCATAATATGCCAGAAATGTTGCTTTTTCCCTTCCATCTTCCAGGGAGGAGGGAAGGGGGTTCAGGATGGGGAACACATGTATACCTGTGGCACATTCATGTTGATGTATGGCAAAATCAATACAATATTGTAAAGTAATTAACCTCCAATTAAAATAAATAAATTTATATTAACAAAAATGGCTACAGAAAAATTCATCAGTTTTGATACATTTTTTTAATGCACACTGATATGATAGCTGTCATACTACAATCTAACAAAACTGTTTCAAATGAAGTTAAAGACAGCTAAGCACTATCAGAGCCAGGTTATAGAAAAAGCAGAACCTACCTAATAATTTGAACTGAGTCATTTCTGAGTCTGCCTAAGAAGCAAGAACCACTGCAATAGGTCTTTGCATACCATTAATTCTCCTCCAGTGAAATCCCTGTTGGGCCTCAGTTTCCTCATCTGAGCAATAACCCCATTCAACTATATGATTTCTCAGTTCTATTCTGATTTTGCGTGTTCTAAATTAAATTAGGTTAACAATAGTAATTAACTAAATTGCTGTTCATGTCTAGATGACATACAGACATGTAAAGATATGAACGTTTAAATAAGCAATATGTAAGTTACTCAAACACATATTATGAATCTTTTAAAATCCAAGAAAAAATAAACAGTTTTTGATATGTCCCTTAAAAGTCTTTGCTGTTTCTAGTAATACGACACAAAAACCGAGAAAAACCAAACAACACCTCAATGAAAACAAAAATTATTTTCTATTCCAGGTTCCTTTTCTTTAAAATGAAAGAAGAGAAATGCAACAAAATCATGGTCTGTGAAACAAACTGTAACGAAATAGGTTATTTTAAATTATTTCCACAAATGCCGAAAGCAATTTGAACTTTCTCAAATTTGTTACCCTGTTGAACTAGAGTACTTTAGCTTTATAAAAGCTTTCTTGAAGTTTGCCACAAAATTTCAAAATAACTACCTTTTCTTCAGTGGAAATAAATGATGTTGCTGTGACATTTTTCCTGAAAACTTTACAGTATTCAAACTACCTAATCTTTCTCTTGTAAGTATTCTGTTTTGTTTTGNCTTTATAAAAGCTTTCTTGAAGTTTGCCACAAAATTTCAAAATAACTACCTTTTCTTCAGTGGAAATAAATGATGTTGCTGTGACATTTTTCCTTAAAACTTTACAGTATTCAAACTACCTAATCTTTCTCTTGTAAGTATTCTGTTTTGTTTTGTTTTGTTTTTCTCTTGGCTCTATAAGCAAAAAATCAAGTAAAAAATAAGCTGACTTATTTGGTTCCACAATTAAAACAAAATTCAGTCTCTAAATGGGTATTTTTTAAACATATTCATCTTACAACTTTCAACTGAGGCTTAAAATAATACTTGAAATAAAAATTGGCAATAAATTTAAGTCTCTGCATAAAGATTCCTTTCCAATTGTATTATTCATGTAGATTTGAAAGACACATATATTCCAGTTAAAGCTGATCATACAAGAAAAGTCACAACCTTTGCTAGTACTGCCACCTGCTGTTGATTCTCAATCATTTTCCAGCAAATATAAATTGAAATAAAAATAAATGGAAGAGCATGGACGAATTGGCCTGGAAAGCAAACATGGAAGGATTTTAAACACAATTTGTGTGCAAGCCACTGATAAAGTTTTTCTAACAAAGTTGAACCTTTTTCATTAGTCGCATTTGATTGAGGTATATTTGCTTTTAAATTTTTTATTGAAGTATAGCTGTCATACAATATAATATTGGTTTCAGGTTTACAACACAGTGATTTGACATTTATATACACTACAAACTAATCACCATAAGTCTAGTAATCATGTGTCAGACTGAAGTATATTTTTTATAAGAGCATTAATTATGTGACAAAAAAGAGGAAATTCAGTACCAAAAAACTGAAAGTATTAAAGATTTTTCAGAAAAAATTTAGTGATTTTCTTTTCATTGAGTAAACATGTCTAATAAATGAGAAATAAGCATATATGTACAACGTATAAACAAAAATCAGTGAATCTAGTTGAAGGATATACAGAATATCATGATTCTACCCTTTCTTTCTGATGTTTATACAATTTCTAAATAAAAAGTTGGAGAAAAAATATAATGCATTTACATTTGTGATCTGTTTTACCAGTGCAGCTAAATTTTAAGGAATTTAAGAGAACACTGAGCTTGTATTTGCCAAATTTAATACGTATTTTAAAGTCTAAGAAAGGCTGAAATAATATTGAGACTTTCATTTTTCCCCGTTCTAGAGAAACATGATTTAGAGCAACCCTGGTCTTATGGGAGTTGGCTAGTTGTTCAGTTGGAGCAGTGACCTAATACTCCCTCTTGGGTAAAACAGGAACAAAGTGCATAAAAGAACATGAGTTTACTCCATATTTTTTCCTTTCAAAATTTAACAGCTCTAAAACTGTTACTTTAAAGCTTTATCAGTGTTCTTCCATTTTCCGTGTCTATCAAACATTAAAAAACAGAACCAAGACCTTTTCAAAATATATGCATGAGAATTTTATTATCAAAACTACAGAAAACTCATTTTAAAGCTGCCTATTTTTTACCACGGAGAAGGCAATGGTACTCTTGCCTGGAAAATCCCATGGACGGAGGAGCCTGGTGGGCTGCAGTCCATGGGGTTGCGAAGAGTCGGACAAGACTGAGCGACTTCACTTTCACGCATTGGAGAAGGAAATGGCAACACTCCAATGTTCTTGCCTGGAGAATCCCAGGGACGGGGGAGCCTGGTGGGCTGCCGTCTATGGGGTCGCACAGAGTCGGACACAACTGAAGCGACTTAGCAGCAACAGCAGCATTTTTTACCAAGAAATCTAGCATTTGCATAATAAACAGCTTCGGATTGTCTGCTGAACTCTATGGATTTCCCCACTCACTTTCCTCATCCATACGTGTGTGTGTGTAGGTGTGTATGTGTTTAACTATGTCTAACTCTTTGCAACCCCATGGACTGTAACCCACCAGGCTCCTCTATCCATGGAATTTCCCAGGCAAGAATAGTGGAGTAGGTTGCCATTCTCTCCTCCAGGAGATCTTTCCAACCCAGGGATCGAACCTGCAACTCTTGCATTTCCTGCATTGGCAGGTAGATTCTTCAACACTGTGCCACCTGGGAAGCCCTCCCTCATCCACAGAATTTTAAAATCCTTGCCCCCAGAAGGTCATAGTCTATAGGACAGTGCTTCTCTCTTCTTGAAGTTAAGAAAGGATGGTTCAGTATCTGATGTTTTTGTAAAGTGGAAACATACAAATTTAATGGTTATGGGGCTGTCATTGGGTACAAAATGCATTGAAAAGCAGAAAGAAATGCCCACGTGCAAAGAGAAAATAAGAAAAGGCAAGTACAATTTTTTTTTCCAAAAAAAAAAAAAAAAGGAGAAGAAAACACAGAAGGAGAGACAGGGAGTAATGCCTGGTGGCTTTCTAGTCCATTAGCCCAGCAGTACTTCCTTCCGCGACCTCTCCCATATCCATACAACCCCCTTCACAAAGGGAACTCTGACTACTTTGCTATGTGATTCTGTTTCTTGAAGCCAAAAACCTTGACTCCAACAAGTCCAAAGAAAATTCTTGGACATTTTTGACACAAGAGAAAAATTTGAACCCAAATAAAAATGAAAAAAACTGAAAGATGTGGATGGATGTTGTCCATGAAATGCAATTTTAGAGACAATTACTATCCATTAAAAAACTTGTAATATTGACCTAGAGGAGAGTCCACACATGGGAATTTCCATGGTTTCTGTGGTAGATGGTATTATTAAAAATATTCACTCCTCCTTATAAGTTCCCTTTGTAATGACTTGACTTACATAAGAAATATAATTCCTGCCACCACAATCTCAGGCCTGACCATGGAACTTGCTTTGGCCAATCCAAAGTAAGCCCAGGAACCTGTGCCATTGTCAAGCAGAAACTTGAATGGCATGGTGTGGTTTCACCGAGCTTTCCTTTCTCTCTGACCAAACCGGAAAAACCAACAATGTGAGGTTGTATTACAATAATGTGAGGATGTGTTACATGTCAATCTGCAACAGAGGTGTAACATGAACAAGAAATAAACCTATACTGTTGTAAGTCACAGAAATTTAGGAGTTGATTGGTACCACAATATAACCTGGCAAAAGCTGCAGGCGCAGGTCTCAAAAAGATTCTCATCATAAATAAAGCCAATGGCTAAGAAAGCAAACATTTAATTCTGAGTGAGTGAGTGAGAGTCATGCAGTCGTGTCCAACTCTTTGCGACCCCATGGACTATATAGTCCATGGAATTCTCCAGGCCAGAATACTGGAGTAGGTGGCCTTTTCCTTCTCCAGGGATCTTCCCAACCCAGGGAATGAACCCAGGTCTCCCACATTGCAGGCAGATTCTTTATCAGCTGAACCACAGGGAAGCCCAAGAATACTGGAGTGGGTAGCCTATCCCTTCTCCAGTGGATCTTCCTGACCCAGGAATCAAACTGGGGTCTCCTGCATCGCAGGCGGATTCTTTACCAACTGAGCTTCTGAAGTTCATTTAAATATTGCTAAAAGGTCACTTTTGAAATGTCATTTTAGTTCTCAAGCTATCACAGTGTTGAATGAGTTTAAGGTTCTTTATATAGAATACTCGGGGCTTCCCAGGTGGCACAGTGGTGAGGAATCTGCCTGCCCATGCAGCAGGAGACCCAAGAGACGTGGGTTCAATGCCTGGATCGGGAAGATCTCCTGGAGTAGGAAATGGCAACCCGCTCCAGTATTCTTGCCTGGAAAATCCCAGGGAGCCTAGCAGGCTACAGTCCATGAGGTCACAAAAGGTTGGAAATAACTGCACACACACATACACAGAATACTTACCAAGGAATAGATTTATTACATTATCCATGTTTCTAAAAATTGCCAACAGATTTATCAAAAAGATATATTTTTATTAATACATATTTCAGAGATATTCTAATTTTAACATGTATACTAAATACTGAGTAAAATTTTTTGACATTTTAAAACAATGTATCAGTTGAGAAAAAGTTTTAACAAAATTTTATTTTCTCCTTCCTTTTATGAGAAAGATACTATTAATCAATCCATTATCCAGATAAAATAACTGAGGCACAGATTAAATTACTGGCTCAAACTCACAGTTCAAAGTAACAAGAGTCAGGTTTTGAACAAGGCAGGCAGTATTAGATTAACCTCCATGTCAACCAAATATTATCATACTTGCATAAGTGAAGCAAAAAGAATTTGGGAAATAAATGAAATGTAGTAGTGCCAATAAAATAATAAGCTATTATTTCATTAGTTCACATTAAGAATGTCTTTTGATTAATACCATTCACTTGAATTATTGAAATTCCATATTGGTAGAATCATGTGATTCATCAACTAATATAAATGTTGTTCACCTAAATGCATAACTTCCATTGCTACAATTTATTTCTTTCATCACTACTGATGAATCATCTTGGAGAAATCCATTTTGTTTCTTTACTGGGGCTGAGAAATTTTAACCTGTGAACTACACTGTGTCCTTGGTAATGAAAAGGTAAAGTTGGAAAGGTTAAGATCAAGAACAAATAAACATATAGTAGTTGTAACACTAAAAATAACAGCTATTGCACCTAGAACAGATCTGTGATACAGCACAGAAGTCTGCAAGAAAACACCCCAAATTGTATATATACCATACATTTATTGTATCTTTTGGAGATTGAATCTGTAAAAATGACAATGTAAACAAATAGCCCCAGAAGTATCAACACTGTGAAAATGACTATACTACCAAATGCAATCTACAGAGTCAATGCAATCCCTGTCAAATTACCAACAGCATTTTTCACAGAACTAGAACAAAAACTTCACAATTTGTAGGGAAACACAAAAGATCCCAAATAGTCAAAGCAATCCTGAGAAAGAAAAATGGAGCTGAAGGAACCCACATTCCTGACTTGGACTATACTACAAAGCTACAGCCATGCAGATCATGTACTGGCACAAAAGCAGGAATACAGACCAATGGAACAAGATACAAAGACTAGAGGTAAGCCCATGCACCTATAGGCAACTTATTTTTGACAAACAAGGCAAGTATATACAATGGGAAAAAGACAGCCTCTTCAATAAGTGGTGCTGGGAACACTAGACAACTATGTGTAAAAGAATGAACACTTGCTAACACCATACACAAAGATGAACTCAAAATGAACTACAGACTTAAATATAAGACCAGAAACTGTAAAACTCTTTGAGGAAAACACAGGCAGAACTCCATAACATAAATCACAGCAAGATCCTCCATGAATCACCTCCTAGAGTAATGGAAATAAAAACAAAAATAAACAAGTGGGAACTAATTAAACTCAAAAGGTTATGTGCAGCAAAATAACTACAATCAAGGTGAAAAAGCAACACACAGAATGGGAAAAAATAATAGGAAATGAAACAACTGACAGAGGGTTAATTTTCAAGATATAAAAGCAGCTCATGCAACTCAATGCCAGAAAAACAAACAACCCAACCAAAAAAGTAGGCAAAAGACCTAAACAGACATTTTTCCAAAGACATACAGATAGCTAACAAACACATGGCTGCAGTCACCATCTGCAGTGATTTGGGAGCCCAAAAAAATAAAGTCTGACACTGTTTTCCCATGAAGTGACAGGACCGGATGCCATGATCTTCGTTTTCTGAATGTTGAGCTTTAAGCCAACTTTNTCAATTCTTTGGTGCTCAGCCTTCTTCACAGTCCAACTCTCACATCCATACATGACCACAGGAAAAACCATAGCCTTGACTAGACGGACCTTAGTCAGCAAAGTAATGTCTCTGCTTTTGAATATACTGTCTAGGTGGGTCATAACTTTTCTTCCAAGGACTAAGCGTCTTCTAATTTCATGGCTGCAGTCACCATCTGCAGTGATTTTGGAGCCCAAAAATATAAAGTCTGACACTGTTTCCCCATCTATTTCCCATGAAGTGATAGGACCGGATGCCATGATCTTCGTTTTCTGAATGTTGAGCTTTAAGCCAACTTTTTCACTCTCCTCTTTCACTTTCATCAAGAGGCTTTTTAGCTCCTCTTCACTTTCTGCCATAAGGGTGGTGTCATCTGCATATCTGAGGTGATTGATATTTCTCCAATCTTGATTCCAGCTTGTGTTTCTTCCAGTCCAGCATTTCTCATGATGTACTCTGCATATAGATTAAATAAGCAAGGTGGCAGTATACAGCCTTGACGGACTCCTTTTCCTATTTGGAACCAGTCTGTTGTTCCATGTCCCCACTAGGCCTTTAATTTGCAGAACGTGCTGAGTCCTCTTAAGAAGACAGGCACAAGGTGGCTGAATAATTCCCAAAGATTACCTGGTTGTGAAGGTTGAAGCTAGGATTTGAATGTCCAAAAACCAGTGAGCAAATTAATTATAATAAAAATAAAAACTAAATTGACAGTGATTTTCCAGTTTTTCCACCCAAAATAAAACAAAAAAATCAACTTCCAAAACACTTGAAGTATTTTGAAAAAAATAGCACTTTCAGTAACTTTGGGTAGGATTATAAATTTATGTAGATGCTCCTGGAAGCAATTTGGTATTATATTTTTAATTATTAAAAATGTGCATATTAATTGATAGCATTTGAACCTTTAAGCATTGAACTTTAGAGAAAAAGAGGGATTCCCCCCAAATTCTCAAGTTAGAGTATGTTACTATAGAAAAGTTGTACTTATGGTTAATCATTTGCGGTTGTGGGAAAAAATTAAAATTTGAATTTAAAAACACTTCCCAGAAAGGACTGTTTTTCTCCTGGTCTCACCCACCTCTTTTTTAATTCTGCCTCCCACCCCCCTCAATAATCTTGTTTTGGTAACGAAGTGAAAGTGAAAGTTGCTCAGTCATGTCCGACTCTTTGTGACCCCATGGACTCTACAGTCCATGGAATTTTCCAGGCCAGAATACTGGAGTGGTTAGCCTTTCCCTTCTCCAGGGGATCTTCCCAGCCCATTGATTAAACCCAGGTCTCCCACATTGCAGGCGGATTCTTTACCACCAGGGAAGCCCAAGAATACTGGAGTAGGTAGCTGATCCCTTCTCCAGCGGATCTTCCTGACCCAGATATCAAGCCCAGGTCTCCCGCATTGCAGGTGGATTCTTTACCCACTGAGCCACCAGGGAAGCCCACTGTTTTGGTGAGAGCAGTGCCAAATCTCAGGATTGGCATTCAGTTTCCAAAGTTCATTTCCATAGAACAGGTTGTGTATTCATTCAGCTCCTGGTTTTCATGGCCCAGACTTTTATTCCCATTTCCTCCAGCCTATGCTCTGGGCAGAATTTTATTTTTGAATTCCACAGTAAGTAGGAAGGGCCCAAAGCTAGAGCCACATCAAAATTCTTCTGACTAGAAAGGAATGCACAAGGGAGGAAAATGTGGAGCTGGTGCCAAGTTTTCAGTGGCTCTTTTTAAAGTAAACGTTTTCTTTTTTGGCCACATTGTGGCATCTGGGATCTTAGTTCCCTGACCAGGGATCAAACCTGTGCCCACTGCAGTAGGAGAACACAGTCTTAACCACTGGCCTACCAGTGCAGTCCTTAAAGTAAACTTAGTTTGAGATTATCATGGATTCACTTGCAGTTCCAAAAGAATACAGAGCAAGCTTGTGTCTTGTCTAATCCCCCAACATTACTGTCTTGCAAAACCAACAGGCACGCGTCACAACCAGAATATCAACATCCATGCAACCCACTGACCATGTTCATGCTGGGTGTGCATTTAGTTGGGCTTGACATGTGGCTCAGGGGTAAAGACTGCTTGCCATGCAGGAGATCCAGATTTGATCCCTGGATGAGGAAAATCCCCTGGAGGAGGGCATGGCAACCCGTTCCAGTATTCTTGCTGGAGAATCCCCATGGATAGAGGAGCCTGACAGGCTACAATCCATGGGGTCATAAAGAGTCGGATATGACTGAATTAACTTAGCAATGCACATGCACTTAGTTCTGTGCAATTTTTTCACACATTTATTTCATGAGTTGTNACCCGTTCCAGTATTCTTGCTGGAGAATCCCCATGGATAGAGGAGCCTGACAGGCTACAATCCATGGGGTCATAAAGAGTCGGATATGACTGAATTAACTTAGCAATGCACATGCACTTAGTTCTGTGCAATTTTTTCACACATTTATTTCATGAGTTGTAACCACGGCCAGGTCACAGGACTTTGCCATAATCACAGGCATCCCTTTTATAACTGTCCTCCCCACTTCTGCCCTACTCTCTCCTCTGGTTCTCCAGCTTTCTTGAGGTATAATCAACAAACCGCGTATTTTAAGCACATGGCGTGGTGATCTGCTATGAAGTGAAAGTGTTAGTCATTCAGTTGTGTCCAGCTCTTTGCGATCACATGGACTGTAGCCTGCCAGCCTCCTGTCCATGGAATTATCCAGGCAAAAATACTGAAGCAAGTAGCCATCCCCTTCTCCAGGAATCTTCCCGACCCAAGGATGGAACCCTAGTCTCCTACATTGCAGGCAGATTCTGTTCTGCTATCCAGGCGTATTGTGAAATGATATGAGTTAACTCCCATCACCTAACATAGTTCCCTTCTGAGTGCTGAGAAGGCTTGAGATTTACTCTAGTAGATAGTAGACACTAGCACAACAAATATAAAACTCAATTTTAAAAATTAGAATAATTATAAACTCAAAGTATTCTCCTCATTGTCAGTTCTATTGTTTGATTCCATGAAAGGACATTTGATGAGATTCATCACTTTTTTTTTTCAGATTTATTGATGTATAATTAACAATTAAAATTTTAAATATAATCATGGCCTGCTATGCATATACATTGTGAAATGGTCCCCACATACAATCAAGCTAATTAACACATCCATCAACTTTCCCATTACTTGTTTGTTTTTGATTTGTTGGGAACCCTTAGGATCTATAAGCAAATTCAATTATACATACAATATTATTAACTACAGTCACCTCAGTGTATATTACATCCTTAGAATTTACTCATCTCATGACTGAAAATTGATACCCTTCTGAAGAACATCTCCCTGTTTTCCTACTCTAATCACATGATGTCATATCTTTTGTTATTGTTTCTCTGGTCCCCAAGGCACTGTCCGTTTTTTTTTTTTTT
>SJYV01051817.1:60513-84888 GCA_006410875.1 Neotragus pygmaeus
TTTTTTTTTTTTTTAACCTAGTTTTTCTTATTCTCTCTGAGTAATTCATATTGTTTTATCTCCAGAACACTGTATTTAATTCTTTTCCTTCAGGTCTATTGAGTTCATCCATGAGGTTTTAATTCTCATTACTATATTTTTCACTTCTAAAATTTTCATTTGGTTTTTCTTTATGTCTTCTGTTTCTTTGCTAAGACACTCTGTTTCCTCATTGAAACTTTCTACTCTTTCATTTATCCCGAGTATGTTTGTAATGGCTTGCTGAAATGTTTTCATGATGGATACTCTAAAATCTTGGTCAGATAATTCTAATATCTCAGTTGTCTTGGTGTAAGCGTCAGTAGCTTGTATTTTTAAATTCAATTTGATGCCTTCCTTATTTGGGGAATAATGAGTAATTTTTAATTGAAATCTAGACAATGAGGGTATTGTGTGTTCATTAAGCTTTCAGTTCAGTTTAATTCAGTCTCTCAGTCATGTCCGACTCTTTGGGACCCCATGAATCACAGCAAGCCAGGCCTCCCTGTCCATCACCAACCCCCAGAGTTCACTCAAACTCATGTCCATGGAGTTGGTGATGCTATCCAGTCATCTCATCCTCTGTCATCCCCTTCTCCTCCTGCCCCCAATCCCTCCCAGCATTAGAGTCTTTTCCAGTGAGTCAACTCTTCCCATGAGGTGGCCAAAGTATTGAAGTTTCAGCTTCAACATCAGTCCTTCCAATGAACATCCAGGACTGATCTCCTTTAGGNATGTCAAAGCCACTAATTTAGTATTGAAAGTAGATTTTCCATTCTAAAAATATGTAAGTACTTTTTGGAATAGAAACTTTGCAAGTTTACTGGATTGAGACCGACAGTTTCGATCAGAGAATAAAAACAAAATGCCATCCCACAGATTGAAAAAGTATTTATTAATCAGTTTAAATTTCACTCCTCTTTTTAATGTATTCTGAGAATATTGAAGCAATCAGCATTATATTATTGTTGTAATGATAGCTTAGGAGGCGACAGAAATCCTCTTCGGGAGACTGAACTCAGACAAGCTGGAGACAGCTAACAGAGTACACTGCAGGGGCAGTTTGTTTAGCACTAACAGGATAGGTGCCCTCTAATCATAGTGAAGTCATCCCAGTTTTTCATGCCAAAATTCCAGATTTACCTCTGAACTAACCCTATACAGGGCTCAAGAAAACAGAATATATTCACCTCCAGCAATAAACTAACTGACATGGGACCACATAACATGTGGCTTTAAATATAGCACTATATTACCCATCTTCCATAGAGACAGAATGGACTCTGATTCATAGAGCAGGTAACAAACCTAAGGCTCTCAATCATGGCTGAAGGAATTTACGTGCACTGCAGACACTCACTCTCCTCGGAAGGTCATCTCTGCACAGCCTGGGAAATAATCCCTGCCAGCCGATTTGCAAACTGCCTGAGGCATCGCTCCTGAGAGACATAACTCCTCTTCTTTCAAGGCTAGAGGTCAGAGCCATGATCACAGCTCAGTCAAATTTAAAGGAAAAAGTATCTGGGGTCAAAAATATCCTAAGGAAAAATAGAAGACTAAAACTGACAAAATATATTGTGCTCCTCTGAGCTTTAGTATGATGATGGAAAAAAACCTGCTGCAGAATATTAAGTTTAGATTTTTTTTATCTGACAGCTTCAAAATAACTAAAACTGAATACAGAATCTGACAAATGTCATGCCGCAATCAGTTTCGAGCACATTTTTAAATGCTACACACCCATTTAAATCCTCATCAGCCTAGACATTCCAAAAAAGTAAAATAAAATCAAGTGCAAGAGACTTAAACATGAAATGTGAGCAGCAGCTCAGTGATTAAATTACTGCATCAATTAACCTGAGTACACAGATAGAAGGCTGCTCTTTCAAGCAATGTTAACTGTCTCTGATCAGACAAGGCTCTTCCTCACATCATGCTTGTCGTTTCATAAAACACAATGTGCACAGCAAAAAGGCAGAGACAATTTGTAAATAAGAACAAACTGCTCCTTGAGAATTCTCTATAAAATACACAAATTGATGTTTGTGTAAAAAAAAAAAGTAGTCATTTCCATACACTTCTAAAAAAAATCTGTCATTTCCATACACTTCTAAGAGTGAAAAACTCTGAAAATTGTTTTTGAAAATCATAAGACAGATGAAATTACCATTAAACTCAACAAGAGTCACTTGGTACCCATAAAAATCACAAATGAGCACATTTAAAGACTAAAGGCATTTCTGGATGTACACATCGCAAAAGGGTAAAGTGCTTCATTTTGGTCATCTCTGCCAACTGCTATTACATGCTGTCATTCTCAATAAGAGGAAATGCATTTGCAGAAGCGGAGTGAGTGCAACAGGCCTTAAATCAGACAAGCTGGGGACTGTGGACAGAGCGCTGTCTGCACTCGGCCTACTGGGGCCCTTGAATATCAGGATTTTATGGGGTGCTTTTCTGATATCTCTGACTCTTATTGGACTCTAGTAACTCCTTAAGATCTGGACTACTAACCTACTCAATATCTATTAATTTTGCTCCCGCTCTTTTTTAAGGTTCCAGCTTCTATCCAGGCAAAGAGAAAAGGAAGAATCCGATTTGTACTTTCATTTTTCCTGGCCCTTCAAAATGGAGTTCAGAGGTCACCTCCTCATTGTTTTCTGTATTACTCAGAACAGACTTGTTATGGCAAGCTAGTGACTTAAGGCTGCTGAAGCTGCAGCGGGTCACACCTTTTACTGACATATGCAAAGTCCACTGCAAGTCTGGTGGCTCTCCAAAGCAGCGCCCTCCCTAGGCTAAAGGCCAGTTCTATCTCCTTAACATGCCACACCCAGATTACCACAGTGGGTAAAAAGGATCTGGAAGACAACATATGTCTCATAACTACTTTGTCCTAGGAGAGCACCACTTCTGTCCAAAATGCGTATAACTAACCAGAAGTCATGCTGAGCTTTAAGGAAAGTGGGGTCATATCCTCTTCCCAGAAGATCTGGAAGAAGAGGAGAATGAGACATGGGAAAGAACTTTGGGTGTCCACCGTACCCTTTCTAACCATGCACTCACTGTACGTGTAGACTGGGTACCCAACATGCTCTCTGCTTTGTCTTCACTCTGTCATATAATGGAAAATGTAATAGGTTTATCGTCTGCTTTACCTCATCAGGCAATCAACTCTTTGAAGGGAACAACCATATAGTATCTTCCCAGTAAATTCCATAAACACACAAACATAACCACAGAAAGTCAGGTGCATGCCATTTGAGAAGTTCTAATTTGGAGAAGTCTCTTGAGTCCCTTGGACAGCAAGGAGATCCAGCCAGTCAATCCTAAAGGAAATCAGTCTTGAATATTCATTGTGTTAGGTAGTTAGAATAGGAAACAGGGATCCAGAATGGTGGTGGCTAGAAGACAAGGGAAAAGTCCCCAAAAATAGAACAGAGGAAGGTCTGAGGACCAGACTGAGGACCTCAGGTGGAACAAACAGCACTCCTGGCTAGCCCCACGTACACAGGGCAGGCCCAGAGGGAGGAGAAAAACATATAATAAGAGGAGCCGAAGGGCCAGGACCCTCTCCAGCTCCCTCTCTTCTGTTCGAGCGAGTCTTTGGGTCAGCATGCCCTCACGCCTTGAGGATGTATTTCCTTTATTTTCTAAATAAAACAGAGCTATAACACTGATCCGTCCAAGAGCTGTGACATGGTCTGTCCTAGGACTGTAACGCTGGTGTGCTGCTTCAAATTTTTGTTGTGACAAGACAGAACTGAGGAAATTACACTCTCCCCCAAGAACTGGAAGGACTGATGCTGAAGCAGAAACTCCAATATTTGGCCAGCTGATGGGAAGAACTGACTCATTGGAAAAGACAGACCCTGATGCTGAGAAAGACTGAAGGAGGGGAAGGAGGGAGGAGAAGGGGACAGCAGAGGATGAGATGGTTTGATAGCATCACCAACTCGATGGACATGAGTTTGAGTAAACTTCAGGAGTTGGTGATGGATAAGGAGGCCTGGCATGCTGCTGTCCATGGGGTTGCAGAGTCAGACACACTGAGCAATAGAATTTCCAAGGTATGGTAGCAACACCAAAAACACATTTGACTTAATATGAAAGAAACCATTTATTTAACATCAAAAAATAGTAACTGAATGTCTCCTATATGCCAATTGAAACTTTAGGTCCTGTGAAAAGAGAAATAAATGAGATAAATGAGGATCTTCTCATGTAGTAGTTTACATTCTAATAAGGATATAAAATAAATAAAAATAGAAACAAGAAATATCTAAAACAAGAATGCCAGAAACAACAAAATATTTTATCATTATACTATAATGATACTACTATAAACAAGGTCATCAGGGAAGTCCTCTACAAAGGTGATCTTTGAACAACCCATGAATAGCAAAAGTGATGTGAAGTAAAGTCACTCAGTCGTGTCCAACTCCTTGCAACCCCATGGACTGTAGACTACCATGCCGCTCCATCCATGGGATTTTCCAGGCAAGAGTATTGGAGTCGGTTGCCATTTCCTTCTCTGAATAGCAAAAGAGGAGGCTAGAGTTACTTCCCTGGTGGCTCAGATGGTAAAGCATCTTGCTTACAATGTGGGAGACCTGGGTTCGATCCCTGGGTAGGGAAGATCCTCTGGAGAAGGAAATGGCAACCCACTCCAGTACTCTTGCCTAGAAAATCCCATGGACAAAGGAGCATGATGGGCTACAGTCCATGGGGTCCCAAAGAGTCGGACACGACTGAGCGACTTCACTGTACATGAGAGGAATAATTTTAAAAGAGGGAACAGCTAGCCCAAAGTCCAGAGTGAACTTGCTATATTCAATAATGTAGAATATGTATATGATGTATGATCAATCCCTATCTGTAATTATATGTGACATTATTTTATATTAAAGACCTTATCAAGAGTTCAAAATATCTTCACTTTTACTGAATTCACCTCTAAATCATATAGAGTTAAAGCACAATTCCCAGCATAGCTCATCACTATCAACCACCAACTCTTATTAAGCACCATTACATGTGAAAGAAAAGTGGCTATCACTGTGGAATTTTTTTTAAACATCAGACTTCACTTTAAAAAATTACAGTCTATTACAGAAAAAGGCAAATATAATAAAGTACTAATACAAAATTATAAAAGCAATGTGTAGCAAGAATGACACATATCTCCAGGAAATATAAGATTAATCACCAAGTATGATTATCTACCTAAACATCTATTTATATGTTGTTCATAAGTTTCTATCTAGATGGAAGAAAATTGGACAGATTTTCACTAAATCTGCAGGGATCCGTTGATGTATTTCTGTCTTAAGAAACAGTCGAAGTATGACACACAACATTCACTTGCGGGATACCAAAAAAAAAAGGTAGAGAGTAACTTTCCAGAGAAGCTAAAACTGGCTCATTCACCTAAAAGTGCAACAAAGGGTCCATGGGGTTTTACAGGTCTGGTAATAGTGAGGAATAAACAATTTTGGAAAGTAATACAATGGATGAACAGAGAGAAAAGAGTGATTTTAAATTTGAACACCAAATTATGTGACTGAAAGGCAATCAATCCAAATTTCATGCATAGATATGCAATAACACTGACCCTAACATATACAACAAAAAATAATGTGATCCAGAATGAGTGGTAATAGTGATTTATTTATTTAATGATGGTTTATTATCCTCTCGGTGATGGCACTCCACTCCAGTACTCTTGCCTGGAAAATCCCATGGACAGAGGAGCCTGGTAGGCTGCGGTCCACGGGGTCACGAAGATTCGGACTCGATTGAGCGACTTCTCTTTCATTTTTCACTTTCATGCATTGGAGAAGGAAATGGCAACCCACTCCAGTGTTCTTGCCTGGAGAGTCCCAGGGACAGGGGAGCCTGGTGGGCTGCCGTCTATGGGGTCACACAGAGTCGGGCTTGACTGAAGTGACTTGGCAGCAGCAGCAGCAGGTTATGCAAAGAAAGCTAACCACTATATGATAGAGGTTAAGAATTCAAAAAAGGAAAAATCTTGTCTTAGTTTAGTTTTTCCCAGAAGTAAATTCTGAGACAAAGATTCACCAATTCATGAAACTGGTTATAAAGGAGGAAACAACTGTAAGAGAGGGAGAAAGTGAGACAAGGAAGGGAAAGCAAGTAATAAAGAACTGGTTATTAACCAAGTGTCCACTATAGATAAAAAGAACCTAATCCTACTGGAGGAATCTGGTAGCAAGTCTAGAGCAATGTAACTAGGGTAGTGAAAGAGTAAGAAGGGCTGAGAAATGTATACACTCACTCATGTCAGTAATTAGCTAAGGCTGTTCCCAGGCAATATTAATTAACTGGTATTGCTGATCTACTGAGTAGGAAGACAAAGTGGTGACAAGAAAAAAAGCCCTCAGGCAAAAAAAAAAAATACAGTTGCTGGCAACTAGAAGAAGGGCTAGCAAATGCTGAAGTGGCAAGGAGAAAGGAATGCTGATGGTGAACTGAAAAAAATTTGCTCAAGAATGATCTAAAAAAACCAAGAGAAGAGGAACTTGAGCCAGGCTTTGAGAAATGGGTTGGATTTAGTTAAAGGAAAACATTTAAGTTAGGAAAAGTGGCATGAACAAAAATACTGAGGTAAGAAAGAGTAAGAAGTATCAGTTATAAGTCAGTTTGCCAGGATCAGAGACAGTTTATACAGAATATTCTCAGGAAAATACAGCTAAATATACACACTGGGTCCATGTTAAGGAAGGTATCTAATGCTAGGCTAAAAAATTTCAACTTTTTATCTGAGATATCAAGGAACCTTTAAGTTTCTAAATGAGAAAGTAATAAAATGAAAACATTATGGCATTAAAATCTGTTTTGGCACCATTATTGCCCCATTATAAATGCCTATCGGATAGGATCTATAACCTTCCCTAAAAAAGCATATTAGCAACAAGCACCCAAGTACAAAGGCTATGGTATCTAAATACCATTTTTTTACTAAAAGGAACCAATGCACCTAGGAGAAAGGGCTGATTCCAGGTCTGCACAGAGTATCCACAAGAAGAATCTAAAACATTTTGTTATGCCAGAAAGAAAGTAAACTATCAAGCACTATAGTTGCCTGGTCAAAAGAACTCAGAACCCACTCAGTTCCCACTGGCCAAATAAGAAGGAATTTTAACATAAAAATAATAAACATTTTAGAAATGTATGAAAAATGTTAACATCCATCAGTTCATCTGGTGGTGGTTTAGCTTCTAAGTCATGTCCGACACTTGCAATACTATAAACTGTAGCCCACCAGGCTCCTCTGTCCATGGGATTCTCCAAGAAAGAATACTGGAGTGGGTTGTCATTTCCCTCTGTATCATAAATTCATAAATATACTTAAAAACTAGAAGGTGAAAAAGGAATTAACACATTCTGAAAACTAGGGAAAAAAATCACCATTTACCTTACTCTTCCTATAAAAACTGTACAAATATTTAATGATGTAAAGTTTATTATTATATTATTATAAAAGAATTTATGTTAGTAAATGAAGAATTAATGATCAAATAAGAATATTACTGTTTTGTAACTGAATAAAGGTACGTCTAGTCAAGGCTATGATTTTTCCAGTAGTCACGTATGGATGTGAGAATTGGACTATAAAGAAAGCTGAGCACAGAAGAATTGATGCTTTTGAACTTTGGTGTTGGAGAAGACTCTTGAGAGTCCCTTGGACTGCAAGGAGATCCTACCAGTCCATCCTAAAGGAGATCAGTCCTGGGTGTTCATGGGAAGGACTGATGTTGAAGCTGAAACTCCAATACTTTGGCCACCTGATGCAAAGAGTTGACTCATTTGAAAAGACCCTGATGCTGGGAAAGATTGAGGGCAGGAGGAGAAGGGGAAGACAGAGGATGAGATGGTTGGATGGCATCACTGACTCAATGGACATGAGTTTGGGTGAATTCCAGGAGTTGGTGATGGACAGGGAGGCCTGGCCTGCTGTGGTTCATGGGATCGCAAAGAGTCGGACATGACTGAGCGACTGAACTGAACTGAACTGAATGAAATGAACATATGCTTTCAGACTGTGATGGTGGAAAAGACTCTTGAGAGTCCTTGGACAGCAAGGAGATCAAATCTAATCAATCCTAAAGGAAAGCAACCCTGAATATTCATTGGAAGGATTGATGCTAAAGCTCCAATATTTTGGCCACCTGCTGCAAAGAGCCGACTCATTAGAAAAGACCCTGAAACTGGGAAAGATTGAGGGCAAGAGGAGAAGGAGTGATAGAGGATGAGATGGTTGAATGGCATGACTGACTCAAAGGAGGTAAGTTTGAGCAAACTCCAGGAGGTAGTGAACGACAGGGAAGCCTGGTGTGCTGCAGTTCATGTGGTCACAAAGACTTGGACACAACTTAGTGACTGAACAACAACAATAATGAAATAATGGACATAGACAGCAATCATCAGCAGTTGCTAAAACTATTCGCTGAAGAGGTGACAAGAAAATTTATGTTGTTTATTGTAAACTTTATCAGCTTGACAACATCTGAACCCAAAAATCAAATCATAACATGACAGAAAGATAACCAGATAGTGAATGCTTCTTAAAGTTATGCAATAGGAAGTAAACAATAACACCTATGAAGTCTTTTCCAGAGAAAAAACAAAAACCCTGCAATCTGAATAATCCTGTAGATTTAACTATCAGTTTACAAAAAAAGAGAGAGAGAGAGAGGACATCATATGTATACATACAATTTGCAAAATTCAGAATGTGTGAAATTCTACAGAATCATTATTTCTTAACAAATAGTCTGCAATGAAAAAATTAAAGGGGAACCTACATACAGAAAAACATCAAATGTAATGTGGAGACTGTTTAGGTCTTGATTTCAGCAAATCAATTATAAAATATAGAATAAAATGTAAGACAATTAAATTTGACATTAAGTGTCTCCTTTATGATATTCTGTTCAGTTCAGTTGCTCAGTCGTGTCTGACTCTTTGCGACCCCATGAATCGCAGCACACCAGGCCTCCCTGTCCATCACCAACTCCCAGAGTCCACCCAAACCCATGTCCATCGAGTAGGTGATGCCATCCAACCATCTCATCCTCTGTCATCCCCTTCTCTTCCTGCCCCCAATCCCTCCCAGCATCAGAGTCTTTTCCAATGAGTCAACTCTTCACATGAGGTGGCCAAAGTATTGGAGCTTCAGCTTCAGCATCATTCCCTCCAAAGAAATCCCAGGCCTGATCTCCTTGCAGTCCAAGGGACTCTCAAGAGTCTTCTCCAACACCACAGTTCAAAAGCATCAATTCTTCGGCGCTCAGCTTTCTTCACAGTCCAACTCACATCTATACATGACCACAGGAAAAACCATAGCCTTGACTAGAGACGGGCCTTTGTTGGCAAAGTAATGTCTCTGCTTTTGAATATGCTATGTAGGTTGGTCATAACTTTCCTTCCAAGGAGTAAGCATCTTCTAATTTCACGGTTGCGGTCACCATCTGTAGTGATTTTGGAGCCCAAAAAAATAAAAGCTGACACTGTCTCCACTGTTTCCCCATCTATTTCCCATGAAGTGATGGGACCAGATGCCATGATCTTCGTTTTCTGAATGTTGAGCTTTAAGCCAACTTTTTCACTCTCCTCCTTCACTTTCTTCAAGAGGCTTTTTTTAGTTCCTCTGCTGCTGCTGCTAAGTCACTTCAGCCGTGTCTGACTCTGTGTGACCCCATAGACGGCAACCCACCAGGCTCCCCCATCCCTGGGAGTCTCCAGGCAAGAACACTGGAGTGGGTTGCCATTTTCTTCTCCAATGCCTGAAAGTGAAAAGTGAAAGTGAAGTCGCTCAGTCCTGTCGGACTCTTAGCGACCCCATGGACTGCAACCCACCAGGCTCCTCTGTCCATGGGATTTTCCAGGCAAGAGTACTGTTAGCATTTTAGTACTAATCATTTTGCTATAATGTTCTTTTTAAAATCCCTTTCATAATTTAGATATATTCATAACTCCAGAAAGCTTAACCTTACTTATCAGTAAAATAATATGATGTCTGGAATTCATTTTAAAAGAATACAAAGGACTGGAAGGAAGACTATGTATTCATCACCAGGGGATCTTCCTTACCCAAACATCGAACCCTGGTCTCTTGGCACTGCAAGCTGAGTCTTTAAGGTCTGAGCCACCAGGGAAGCCCCAAGAATACTGATGTGGGTAGGTATTCCCTTCTCCATGGGATCTTTCCGACCCAGGGACTGAACCCGCGTCTCCCACAATGCGGGCAGATTCTTCACCATCTGCGCCACTAGGGAAGCCCTTATTTACACTCGTTGATTAACAAAGGTGCATTTGTTAACTTGCTTAATAAGATATGTATGAATACAGAGATTTGGTATTCCAAGTGAGTTGACTAAATTTAGTATTTCTGATATCCTGCCTCATCATTAAAATCATTAAAGACTGAAAACAACTACTCAGAGAAAGAAACATAGAACAAAGTTAGAAGGGGGAAAAAAGTAGTTATGAAAGTACAATGTGGGTGGCCACGCAAAAACTTCACTGAGAAAAGGAACTTCCAATGCCTACAATCGGGGCAGGAAGCAAGGGTCTACCTCGAGACTCCTTATCTGTTACCGAATGCCAAGTGGACAATTTAGTAAAGAAAAAAAAACACCTAATCTGGGAATTAGAAGGCTAACAATGCCGAGCTTTGTAAATCACAAATCACTTGACCTGAGTAGGTTTTGGAGCATGACAACACAGCAAAGTAAATAATAACAGCAACAATAATAATTGTGTTGCATGTACTAGCTGCAGACCTCGCACTTGTCCTAAGGTCTTTGCATATTTTATCTTCAATTTCATAGCAACCCAAGGAGGTGGTGTAGGCGACTGACGTAAAGTTTTTAGAGTACTGAATGAGGTAGGCATCAATACATGGGACCATTTCTCAAAAGAGGAGACTGAGGGTCAGAGGCCAACAACTCGTTTAAGGTTCTACACCGGAACGACTTGGTCCAGCCAATATCCCACGTTTGTTTAAACATGAAAGAATGCTTTGAACACTCCAACGCACCAAACTATACATGAAAGAAGCTTGTGGGGGCTGGGTGTGAAATTCTGGAGAACTCAAAACTTCCCACAGACCTACAGGTTTTCGTCGCCTTAGACACCTCGGTCCCACGGGGGGAAACAAAACAAAACAAAACAGACCGTCACTCACCGCTAGAAAGCCTGTCCTCACCGCTGGACTTCAAGCCCTGGCTTCCCAACGCCTCCACCCGCCAGCCCCCAGCTTTCTCTCATCCTCGGTGTGTGACCTTCGAACTACATCTCCCATAAAGCCGTGCGCGGACACCTGCCCTTCACCGGAAGTTCGCGAGGCTCCATCCGGCGCCGCAGTGTGGGGTTTCCCCGGCTCTTGGACTACACACCACGGTGTCTTTACTGTGGTCACCTGTGGGTTAGTAGCAGAAGCGACGAGTTGGCGGGCCCAGGGCCCCTTCTGGAGCTGGTAACCAGTTCTCTGTGCTCTTTCCGTCTCCGCACTGACGGGCCCTGCGCTGTTGGGCGGTGTGGCGCAGCCTCGCGCTAGGGCGCGGACGCAGGTGTGGACTTAAGAGCCTGGGCTTCCGGGAGGGGGCTGGGCGCGCAGCCGACCCAGCACAGTCTGTGAGGTGGGGATTCGCTGTGGGTTCACTTCACTATGTTTAAAGAATTCTCACAGTCCTGGCACGGAGACAGAAGTTCAAGGAACTTGGAGACGCTGGGGAGACCGTGCATGGGGCGGGGAGGAGGGGCGTTTGGTAGGTGAGCTGGCCCTCGGGAATGCCCCAGAAATTCGGGTCGGTGACCGCAGTGACAAAGTTGTTTGTGAGGTCTGCTTTATCTCTTGAGCCGTGTGGCCTTGGACCAGTCAGGGGCCCTGGTCCACACACCCATTAAACTGGGTGTTGGTTTGGTTCAAGGTGTGACACCCTTTAAAGTCAAGATACTTTAAAACCGTCTCTGAGGATCGTCCATATTCTTGGAAAGCAAGGGCAGCATTAGGCTAACTGAATCACCTCATCCTGCCTTCAAACACCCTGTCTTCAGAAGAACCTGAGGCGAAATGAAAAAGTAAATCGAACAGCAGAGCTGGACTTTAGACTTTGTGTGCTCTTCTGGAATGAGTAATGGTTTTGTTTCTAGATGGCCTTTCTGGCAAGAAAGCGTAAGAGGGGAAAGTATACATTTTCTTCTACTCTTTTCTCCTGAAAATACCGTATGCATAAACATTGCACTGTGGGTAGTGAATGGTACTGTATTTTTGGAGGCCACTTTTACAGTCAACCTGGAGTGAGTGGACTGTGGAGGAAGTGAGGAAGTGAGAAATTGACCATGACTTAAATATTGCCTATAGTAAACCAAACTGAAGAACCTGGATGATATGATTTTAAGGAAAAGCAGCCTCAAAGGGAAAGCCATACATGAGTCAGTATACAGCAAAATAAAAATAAATCCTGAAATGCAAAATAAAATCCTGAAAAGTAGCTTCTGTTATTCATAATGTTTTTAATGCATTTAGAAATCTTAATATGAAGAGAATGGTGAAGTAAATTCTAGGGTAAATCAAAAGAAATGAATTGTTTTCTAATCTGGAAGTCACCCATCCTAATTTAAGTTATATACAGAATTTCAGTATTTTGTCTCTATTCCTGTGAGTAGTTTTAGCGTATTTATAGGTAGCAGAAAGATAATAAACAGGTAAGGTGAACAGACACAAAATAAGAAAGTTAATCTCCAGCCCATTTTTTTCTTTAAATATTGTCATGCTGCTACTGATAGACAATTGATAAACAAAATTGCAGTCAGAACCTTAAAGACAACTGCTGTCAAAAATTATGGATTATATAACCTTTCTTTATAGCCTCAGTAGGTTATTCTCAGAAGGTAGAAACCTAGTTACAATCCCAAATCTTTTCTTAATAGAATTTCACAGAAAAAAAAAAATCATACCTTTAAAAAAAAAAGTACTTTGAGGAGTTTATAGACAACTGAAGTATGAACCATTTCCCCCAAAATTGTGCCCTACCACAATTCAGTGGTAGATGTGCCCTACCACATTCAGCCCACAATTAGGAAGCATTTATCAGAGGATATGGAACAATTCGTTTCAATCCCTGGGTCAGGAAGATCCCCTGGAGAAAGGCATGGCAACCCAGGCCATTATTCTTGCCTGGAGAATCCTGTAGACAGAGGAGCCTGGTGGGTGGCAGATCATGGGGTCCAACAGAGTCGGACAGGACTCAAGCAACTTGGCATGCACACATGCACATGCACATAGAAGAGTTCTTTCTTACTGAAGTAACAGGGTGACAAAGCTAATGATTTTAAAAGCTTCTGTGATTCAAGGGTAGACAAAATGACCAATAGAACAAATAATAGATCCAAAAATATATGGTCATCTCTTATGACAAGTCTAATACTGCAATATAATGGGACAAAGACAATAAATTTGAGGATGACCTTGACTCAAATGGATTTTATCTATTGGGATAAAAATGTATCGTGACCCTTACCTCACACCATGAGTAAAAATCAATCCTTGATGGATTAATCAATCCCTGTGAAAGGTAAAGCAATACATTTTTTTCACATGAAACTTAGTTCTTTGAATAGGATCATAATTTCCCTGAGAGGACAGATATGTTTCTAGTATCATTTAATCTAAGAGAATACAACTTGTCATCTACTAAAAACACATGCTTTATGTCTATCTACTTTAACTCCCCTCATGCCCTGATCTGTATTGAAGTCCCTCTGGTTTGCCTCCAATACACTTTCCTGTTTATCATATCTTTTTCCTTATTCTCCCTCCCACTGATGTCACTTCCTTCAACTCTTTTCCACCAAAGTTCTTTATACATTATTTTATACATCCTTCATATTGAATTACATTTAAAATTTTCAACTAATAACAGTTTTAAAGTGTTTCCTGTGATGACACTTGACAGTTACCTTTTTAAGAGTAAATCGTTTTAGAAACCATAACTAATATTCTGATTATATCAACACTCATAATGTTCCATCTCTGATACAAGAGAGCAATTGTAAATGAGTTTTTTCCTATTTTCCTGTTTTAAGGAAGAAATGTCTTCTGTAAAAAGAACTCTGAATCAAGAAATAATATCCCAGTTTCACTATTCAGCTGCAGAAGGAGATATTGCCAAGTTAACAGCAATACTCAGTTATTCTCCATCTCTTCTCAATGAAACTTCTGAAAATGGCTGGACTGCTTTAATGTATGCTGCAAGGAATGGGCACCCAGATGTTGTCCAATTTCTACTTGAGAAAGGGTAAACATTTTAGGCTGTGCCACCTGAAGAGCGTCTGGTTTAATTTATGGATAATGTATTTTCTTTTCAATTTTTCGTATAGCCGTATTTATAATATTGGGCTTGTAAATAACTCATTGAACAGTCTTGTTATATAATAGCATAATTTCTAATTTAAAACTTAACTTTTTTATTGGGGAATTAACTTTTCATACTTAATAGCCAAGCAGTTAATGATTAATCTAATTTTTTTCTGAAATAAAAAATGTAAATCTGCCCACTATGACTACTGAAAACTTCTTGTAAAAATTCAATATCTCCTTACAGTACATAAAATGTATGCTTTTTATTTTACAAATAATCTTCCAGAAATTTTAAACATCCACTGTTTCTAACTTTTAATCATTTATGATTGGTTTTTAACCTTTCCATTAATATGTTCTAAAAGAAAATGAAAGTATGTAGTTATTAAATAGAGAGACTATCATGTATATCTAGAAAATTTTATTGTAATAAATACTGAAGAAAATGTTTGCTAGTTTATTTTTTGCTTCCATCCACAGGTGTGACAGATCCATTGTCAACAAATCAAGGCAGACTGCACTGGATATAGCTAAATTTTGGGGTTATAAGCATATAGCTAACATATTAGCTAATGCTAAAGGTGGGAAGAAGCCTTGGTTCCTAACCAATGAAGTGGAAGAATGTGAAAATTATTTTAGCAAGACACTACTGGACCGGAAAAGTGAAAAAAGAAATAATTCTGACTGGCTGTTAGCAAAAGAAAGCCATCCAGCCACAGTTTATATCCTTTTCTCAGATTTAAATCCCTTGGTTACTCTAGGTGGCAATAAAGAAAGTTTTCAACAGCCAGAAGTCAGGCTTTGTCAGCTGAACTACACAGATATAAAGGATTATTTGGCTCAGCCTGAGAAGATCACCTTGATTTTCCTTGGAGTAGAACTTGAAATGAAAAAAGAGTTTTTAAATTATGCTGGGGAAGCCTCAAAAGAAGAAGAAGATGGGTTGGTTGCCTGGTTTGCTTTAGGTATAGATACTGTTGCTGCTGAAGAATTTAAGCAAAGGCATGAAAATTGTTATTTTCTTCATCCACCAATGCCAGCTCTTCTGCAATTGAAAGAAAAAGAAGCTGGTAAGAAGTGAACACTTGTTTATTTGTATTGGTAATAATCAGATTTTGGGTACTGGATTAGAATTGCAGGTATCTGCAATTTCTAGGAAGCACACTTTTTCTAGGAAGCAATGAAATCAGGCTGTCTTCAGTAGAAACTTCCTGATGTTTTTACCCTAGAGGACTACNCTTATATAGTTCCATAACCGTTGTGTGCCTCGGTTTCCTCCTGCCAAAAAATGAGGATAATAATGGTACCTACATTATAGTGTTGCTTTAAACATTAAATAAGATGATGTATGTGAAGATCTTTCCTGGGTGCTTGACACACAGTAAGTAATAAATGTTAGCTTTTCTTATTGTAATGAGAGTGAAATAATGGAGGTACTTTGAGGTAAGTTACATTCCAGAGTAACAGCAGGCAGATATTTAATGTTGCCTATGTTCATTGAATGTCACTGTTCCATTTGTTTTAATTTATGGCTTATTCATTTTTCCCAGTTTAAAACATTATTTCTATTTATGGTTATTTTATTTCAAAATCTTTAGACCAAATAATCTATTTTAGGGGAGAGAAGTTTTGTCAGGCATTTGAAACGTAGCATTTCTACTCTTATTGCCCCAATTCTACTATTTTTGGTCAAGCCATATTCATTATTTTTAGAGGTTGTAGACAGGGTGTACATAGTCTTAAGATTTATTCTATTGGGCATTTTTGTCATAAACAAAGTTAATCACAAGAGTTGTAAACACAATATTTAAAAACCTGTTAATAAAGGTCTTAAATAATTGTCAAAAAAAATGTTCTATGTACTTTCCAGTTATAAACAGACTATGTTCCACAGTGACACACACCAGTACTGTCTTAGGCACCAAGGAAAGTAGAGATGGATTCCTACAGTTTCCTAGTAATATTTCATTTATGGTCCAAATCTAAGTTAGGAACTGTCTTTGTAGTGTATTTTTATGAAAGTCACTATTATAAAGTCTTTCCTGGAGTTCCCTGGTGGCTCAGATGGTAAAGAGTCTGCCTATGATGAGGGAGACACGAGGTCAGTCCCTGGGTCAGGAAGATCCCCTGGAGAAGGAAATGGCAACCCACTCCAGTATTGTTGCCTGGAAAATCCCATGGACAGAGGAGCCTGGTAGGCTACAGTCTATGGGATCACCAAGAGTTGGACACAACTGAGCAACTTCACTATTGTAAAGTCANCCTGGAGAAGGAAATGGCAACCCACTCCAGTATTGTTGCCTGGAAAATCCCATGGACAGAGGAGCCTGGTAGGCTACAGTCTATGGGATCACCAAGAGTTGGACACAACTGAGCAACTTCACTATTGTAAAGTCAGTATACACTAGAGTCATGTATATCCAAAATTTACAAATCACCTATGGTAAAAGCCTAAACTAATACAGTGTATATGGATGTTAGTACATTCATCATATATGAGAATGTATATATATTTCATTATATATACATATATATTTCATTAGTCCAAATTAAAGGTGAATCTAATTTTCATTTGTCATCTGTAGAATTTAAATCTTTTAATTTAAAAGACATATACAGATAACAAAAATAGGAAAATAAAACCTTTGATCACATACCTACAATATAGTACATGTCTTTATTATGACTTAAGAATGTTCTTTCCTTATATATTAATTTGTTTACCATTTGTCATTGAATTAAAGCTTCTTTTGCTCCTGTCATAGGGGTTGTAGCTCAAGCAAGATCTGTTCTCGCCTGGCACAGTCGGTATAAGTTCTGCCCAACCTGTGGAAATGCAACTAAAATTGAAGAAGGCGGCTATAAAAGAGTATGCTTAAAAGAAGACTGTCCTAGTCTCCATGGTGTTCACAATACATCATACCCAAGAGTTGGTAAGCCTTTTCTTTTACAGTGAAATCTCGGCCATCTGGAAATCTCAGGGAATAAGACATTCTGAAAAGACAAGATTTTGAGTTGCTAAGGAGCTTTACCTTTTTATTAAAAGCATGTTTAATTTAACCATTAAGAGTATAAGTATTAAAGTGAAAGAAAGTGAAAATGAAGTGACTCAGTTGTGTCCGACTCTTTGCGATCACATGACCATGGGATTCTCCAGGCAAGAATACTGGAGTGGGTTGCCATTTCCTTCTCCAGAGGATCTTCTGGATACAGGGATCGAACCCAGGTCTCCCACACTGCAGAGACAGTATTAAAGTGTTTATTACTATACAGTATTACTATATAGTATTAAGTATTACTATACAGTGTATACAGTATTAAGTATTAAAGTATTACCTAATTNATCTATTTGTTAACTATACTCAAAGTTGTTTTTTAAGACAAATTAGAAGTCTCTTCTTTTTTCCCTAAAATTAAACATATTTGAAAGGAATTCTTTCCAAAGTCAGATATTAAATCTCAGATAGATTTACTTATTAAATAAAATGGCTTATGTCATTTTGTGATAAGGGAATGTATCTTCACTAGGAGAAAATTATATAATAATTACTACTAATGTTTATTAAACTCAAATACAGCATCTTGATTTTAGCCTTATTTGAATATTCTAAGAAGCATTTATACAGTAACTATATTTTAGAACTGAATCAGTACGATTTTAAAGAAAGTAAATTATAGTAGTTCACAATTTTGTAACATAGAACTGTTATATTTCACAAGGTTATTTTGAAATTCTTTTAAAGGGTCTTTTATAAATGTATAAATTTATATAATTTGGCTCTTTACTATTTTATGGTAGAACTGGAAGAGAACTTAAAACAATATATGTATGTAATTTACTGCCCTTTTTTTATAGATAAGGAAATCCTAAAAGGTGAACTTAATTAATTTATCCATTAAAAGTGAATTGATTAATTATTGATGACCGTTACACAATTACTAGTTATAATTGTTAATACAATTAATTATTGTTAATGCAATTAATTATAATTAAGTAACTTAATTATTGATACAACAGTCTGTACTGCACAGTGCAGGATTCTTGCTCNTGATTAATTATTGATGACCGTTACACAATTACTAGTTATAATTGTTAATACAATTAATTATTGTTAATGCAATTAATTATAATTAAGTAACTTAATTATTGATACAACAGTCTGTACTGCACAGTGCAGGATTCTTGCTCTAATAGGAAGTAAAAACTATTACTGAAAATAAATATGTAATAAAATAGAGAATGATAAGACTAAATTTATTTACCAAATACTGTTAATTAAAATTTTAGGCACTAAAGTTCATTTAAATAAGTTAACTTTTCTAAACAAAACTTCATTTTACTAATGAACAATGATTTTCTTAGTAATTGATGAAGATATTGATATTAGGACTTTAGACAAAATTCAAACTTATATAAGACATTTAGTACATAATAAGATTTGAACTACATAAGTATATAGAAAATGAGGTGCCTTGATTATTATAAAATATGACTCCAAGTTCCATTTTATCCCAGATGTACTTTTAATACTTACAGATTCTAAGATTACATCAAAAAATTCTAGATTTTCATACTGTTAGGATAGCCATGTAAAATATAAAGTATCAATAAAATTTATGTTTAGTTTTTGATATTTAATCCTATACTCAGGAAGAATCAATATCTAAGTAAATTATTGNATACTTACAGATTCTAAGATTACATCAAAAAATTCTAGATTTTCATACTGTTAGGATAGCCATGTAAAATATAAAGTATCAATAAAATTTATGTTTAGTTTTTGATATTTAATCCTATACTCAGGAAGAATCAATATCTAAGTAAATTATTGTTTTAATAATTATTCTTAAATTGCTAACCTCTAAGAGGTGGATAGTTACACATAAATAAAAGGACTAGTAAAGAAATATTAGAGACTCAAGTACCGTGATTGTGTCCTAATGAAAAAGAAGGTAAAATACATTAAAATATTTGTTTATTTTCTGTTTCGTGTGTCATGTGTGGTTTTTAAAAATATGTTTTGATAAATGTTTTCTGAAAAATTGAAAAAGCCAAATTTTAGTCATCTTCCTCTGTTTAAAATTAGTAATGTATAAACAAAAAATACAAAAGCCTTTTACAAAGTTGTCATATTTGGAAGGCTTAATTTTTTATAATTTAAATGTATTTAATCTTTTTAATCTTATAACTTGGGGTCACATATATTTGTATACATATGTAATATGTTATATACACACAGAAACTTAACATATACACATGTACACATCCAGTAAATTTCATCTTCAGATTTAAAGTTATATATCTAGTCTAATGTCTATTTTTATTACTTGTCTAACATTACCAGTCTTTGCATTTTAAATTTTTATTTGGTTGGAAAAATGATTAAGTAACTTTCAAAAATAAGGTTAGGGATATGGATTAAGATAGAAGAGAATGAAGCAACAGAGGGTGAGACCATGAGATGGAAGGAGAAAGTATAAGTTTTAATAAGCCAAATAAATTCAATTAAAATCTTATAAACAGTAGACAGCTAATCCTAGAACTGTGTTGCTAATGCGTGTATAGCAAAATACTAGGTGAGACTGTACTATAAAACAAATCTATTAATTATTCACAGTAAAATTCCCACAATGCAATTTAATTAGGGATGACAACCAGTTACTAGGTTCTGAATGTGTATGTGTATACACATGTCAGTGTATAACTGAGCAGGCTCACACTCACAAGAGGATGAGATGATTGGATGGCATCACCGACTCAATGGACATGAGTTTGAGTAAACTCCAGGAGTTCATGATGGCCAGGGAGGCCCGGCGTGCTGCAGTCCATGGGGTCACAAAGAGTCAGACACGTCTGAGCAACTGAACTGAACTGACCTGATGCTCACAAGCTGGGGGTGATGAGTGAAATTTATGTGTTGGCTTAAAACAGCCAGTTTTCTCTTAGCAGAAAACGTATCTAGGACAAAGTAATCCAAAGGGCAAAATTAGGAGCGTCTGTCTTCAGGTGTGAAAGATCTGCCTCTTGAGACAAACCAGAAGTACTTGCAAAGCAGCTGGAAAGGGAGGGCTGAAGAGTCTGACGTCAGTGCAGATGAGAGGGGTGCTCAGTAAAGGGACCAAGCACTTGGGAGCTTTGACACCCCAGGGGCAAAGAGAGGCCCAGAGGCACCATGTGCTTTGAGGAGACCGGAATAATAATGTTGCTAAGAGCCTGCATCCTTCAGTCAGGAGAGAACTGTAAAGGAGTCACTTGTGAAAATAAACAGTACTGAAAAGGATTTTTATTTTCCTACACTACACCTTGTCCTTTTTCTTCCCTAGACACTTGGGTAGAATTCTAAGCAGCTTCTGAAAGGTGGTGTGCAATTTATTTTATATCCAACAGAGTTTTCAAGTAATTCCATTTATTTGCCCAACGTAGAAATGGTCACAAGGAAAGTTACGTGAATAATGAGATGGCATGAGAAAAACGGGTTATCAGCAGCCTGAATTCTTTTATATGGGAAAAGTTTTTTCAACTATAAAGTAAAAATCTTGGTAATGTTGATTGGCGTACCAGGCAAATACGGTTTTCTCTAAAGGATACCCACATATTAATATAATTGTACTCATTGGTGGAAGTAGCATTTGTAACTTGTCTTTATTCCTTCAAAAATGCATTCTCTTACTGCTAAGCAGATAACATCATACATTGGACAACAAATATTTCTCCTTTTCAAAATCTCCATTATAATGATGCTCTGCAAAATAGTGGAGTGGCTGTGGAGTTTTAAAACAGATCTTACGTTTTTGTTAATGGATAAATTTTTGACCCTGATGCTGGGAGAGAGTGAGGGCAGGAGGAGGAGATGACGGGATAAGATGGTTAGATGGCATCACCAACTCAATGGATATGAGTTTGAGTAAACTCCAGGAGTTGGTGTTGGACAGGGAGGCCTGGCCTGCTGCAGGCCATGGGGTTGCAGAGTCAGACATGACTGAGCAACTGAACTGAACTGAACTGAACATTTTTCTAAGGAAGTCTGATAAGAGACAAATTACAGCAGAAAGAATGAAAAAATGCCCTGACTTTTCACTCCTGGGTTCATGGGAACTCCTTGTCTTATCCCTGATGGATTAAGAACATTCTCCTAACTACCTAATTCGGGAAGTAGTTTCATTTTTAGTAATGTGGAAGTTAGACCCAGCAGTAGAAATGGAAAATAGTACTCATATCTATTTTAGAACAGAGAACTAGACAAGTGATCCAGTCCGAAGCTTATTTTTGTTTACTTTTTATCCTGCCCATTTTACTCTAGCCTGAAATTATACTCTATTTGGAGCAGTATGATGTTTTGAACACCTCGGTAGAGTACCTTATAAATATTTATTACTGCTTTCAGATAGCAGTGAGCTGAAGTCATCTCCATCAACAGGGTAAAAACGATTTAAAATGCCATTTATCCAACAGCTTTGCTGCTAAGAGTTACTTGACTTTTTTGCTTGGTTTACTTGTGTTTATAAAACAAGCTTAAATACGCCAGTGCCAAATAGTTTGGAGGATTTGGAACTCCAGAGAAAAGATGCCCCAACAATGTGCAAACTCAAATCTCAGGAGCCGGGTTGGTCCAGACCATCATCTGCTCGGCAGCGTCATAGTGAGGGCTTCAGTGGGAATCTCACCAGGAGTGGGAAGCCAGTCGAAACACTGTGTGTTCTGGGATAACAACAGAAAACACAGACCTGTGTAGAGGTATCTAATTATTATTTTTGAAAAATGCTCTTATGTTGTACAAATTACTAGGTTTGTCATACTGACCTTTTTCTTCCTTTTCCCAGCCATCTTATACATCCGTATGAGTAATACACATATTTGTCATTCTATTAGGATGATATATTCATCACATAAATGCTTTGTTTTGTTTTCGGGCTTCCCTCTTGGATCAGCTGGTAAAGAACCTGCCTGCAATGTGGGAGACCTGGGTTTGGTCCCTGGGTTAGGAAGATACACTGGAGAAGGGAAAGGCTACCCACTCCAGTATTCTGGCCTATAGAAGTCCATGGACTGTTGGACACGACTGAGCGACTTTCACTTAACACCATTAAAAGGGCACATAAGTCTCTTTGTTCAGTATATCTTAACTTCAGTATTAATAAATTATAAGTTCAATTTAAATCTAGTTTTTTGGACTTTGTAAAGGTTATTTTTTCCTGTTCTAATATATTTCTAAGAATTACTATGGATCCCTTTTTTTAAAAAGCTTCTAAGAAAACAACTCTAATTAGCTTCTTCTCCTAATACTAATAATGTTTACATAGGCTTTACATATAGAATATTAACAATTATTTCATTTTATCTTTAACCCTATCAAATGAATATTAATGTCATTATCCCCATTTTACATTTGGCTTAGAGGTATTAAATTTCTCATTCATATTGTTAATAAATAGGAAAGCCCACATTTGAATTCAAGTATTTCACTCTACCAGAGCTATCTTACAAAATTTTTCCACAAAATTTTCTTAATAATGCTACCTTCACAAAAGTACATCCAGTCTTGATTTCCTCTTTAAATCCTTTAAAGTTTAGTTATTTTTCAGGTTGGGCCTTCTTCTCATGTTACTCTGCATATTTCTGCAAGGTCTTCACTACTTAGTTTCCAGATTTCTGTCTCCAGCTGTCTGTCAGACATACCTACTTGAATGTCTCAGAGCCTCCTAAATATGACATGTTTTAAAATGATCTTTTCTAAAAAAATTAAAAATAAATTAAAAATAATAATAATAAAATTATCTTTTCTCTCAAGCATGTCCCTGCTTCTATGTCTCGCAATGACTCAACATGGAACTTTGGGTATTGTTATCCTTAATTTGCCTACTTTATCCCTCACCCTGACCTTTCCTACCACAAACACTCTCCAAACCCTATCCCTTTTACTTCTCCCACTACTTCAGGTTTTATTCCCAATCCATTCTTCACATTACAGTCAAAGGAGATATTGATAAGAGGCAATCTTTTCTAGTCTTTCCCTTACTTACCCTGTTGGACAAAGAATAAAGTCCTATTTTTTAGCATAACAATTAATCTCTGCAATTTAAATTTTCATCACTTCCCTTTCTTCCAACCCCTCATATACCATAATTCATGTTCCTATGAAAGCCACAAGACACATCTTCTAAATTTTTATTTGACATTAATAACATTCATTAAGGATCACCTGAATAATTATAATCATATCATATAACAATAGCTTAAATAGAAATATTTCATTTATTTAAAAATTCTAAACTGTTTTTTCATTGATATAAGATTTCAGAAATTCTAAATCAAGGTCTATCTATTATTTATCCTAGTTTTACAGATGAGTGCAGTGAGTCCAGGAGAAGTCAGATACTTCCCTGAGGTCAACATAGGTTATGAAAATGGACTCAAATTTAAATAGTATTAATCAACATCTACAACCTCCACCATATCATACACCATACTGCTTCTGCTTCTGAATTTACCACATGAAGATAAATAAATCACCATCTAAGAGCCCAACTAGAGCATTTAAGTTTTCTTCTTTGTTTGGGTGTCTTCCACTCCATCTGCACCACATGAACATCATAGCTGTGTTTCTTATATGTCCCATCCAAGATCCTAAGCCACAAAGGCATGCAGTGCAGCATTGCTTACTAAAAGCATATCTGAAAATAAACAGACTATTAGGAACGGTTAAGACAGATAATAATAGAATGATTAAAGGATGGTAGATCATTCCTGACACTGCATAAGATTAAGATGCTAATCAGATTTTGGATTTAGACAACCCAGATAAATCCCAAGTAGAACAAGACAAGGTACTCAAATCTTTACTTCATTTTCTTGCCTTTCAAAACACACATTTGCATTTTATCCATGTCTCCTTTAGAGCTGAGGAATTTATGAAGGCTTTACCCAGGTGAGCTGATTATATGTTCCTTTTAGTTTTTTTGTTTTTCTT